>BGPR01018848.1:0-21869 GCA_013235015.1 Araneus ventricosus | reverse complement strand
AATTTCATCTTCTTCAGGCTATAGGGTTCATTCAATAAGCAAAATCAGATGCCATTCAACGACAAAGTGAAATATGAAGTGTATTTTACACACTATTCCCTGAACAGGGGCAGTGAACTAAAACAGATTGAGTTATAAAACACAGTTGTACACCCACACAAGTGGGGAGAAAGACTGGTCACAAAACTCGACTCAACCTTAAAATAGATCTTTACTTTTGCCAGAAATTTTCTTTGTCAAATCTAATATCCACCATTAATCTTCTTGCAGATTCTTCGTGGCCGGCCTATTCCAAGAAGTTACTATATGAGCAGGGGATGTAAGAAATTGACATTGGCGTCTGACGCTGAAAAACTGACTGTGAAACCATTCTCGAAAGAAGAGATACATTTCGAAGTGATGGAAGAGAATTCGTATCTCGAGTGGGAATTTGAAATGACGAACAAAGACATCGATTTCTCGTTGCTCTTCAGAAGAGAATCTTCGGAGTATTTCGGACCTATCGAAATTATTCCTAAGCAAAGAATAGACGCCAGTGACGAACCTGAGAAAGGTTGTTTCAAATGTGAAAAAGCAGGAATTTGTGAGTATATAAAACCATTTGAGGTTCTTTTCTCCTTTCATAGAGTATCTCTAAAACTCCTTGAAGGGAACTAGGACGTTATGTGTACATTTAAAAAATCAATTTTTCAATTTTAGCTTAAAAAATAGAGGATTTTTCGCTGAATCCAGCAATGTAAAATATGTATAGCTTTGAAAGGCGGAAAGACATTAAATTAAAATTTTAAAATGCAAGCAACTATAAACAAGATTTGTCTGCAAATTTGTTTTGCAGCTTTCTAAAAACATGTTTTTCCCAAATTGAGAACGCATAGAAAAAATTCTTTTCATTGTATATGTATGAAATTTTATATTGTAGGAATTGGATATGTGCATGGTATGTAGCTGGCTCCAATTATATCAATTCCTTATTACAAAAATAAATTTATTTTCCAACATTCAAATACAACAACATTTTCACCCTATGAACCGCTCCTGATCTCGTGTCGACGATTCGAATAATAATAGAAGAAGTTGAAGTAATCGAACGAATCAGTTTCGATTACGATTAAGATTAGTTTCAGATTACGTCGCACTAGATCAGGATCGTCCCATAGGTTACAAGTATTTGTATTCACTACAAAGTATCCCCCCAGTGACGAAGGAGACGAAACTCACTGGGTAGTGGATGCAATCATAACGTAAGTAAGTAATACAAGTAAGAACAATTTGAACAATAAGAATTTTTTTTAGTTGCATAAAAAATTAATTATAACATAAAAAATTTGCAAACATTTTCCTTAAATTTACTCGCACAGTCTTTTAGGAAAATGAACATGTCTCCCATATCTAGTGATTCTCACATTAGAAAGGTTTTCATTACTTTCCTGCGATTTTCTGTTTGAGAATTGATTTTGAATCACTTTTGGTGTTGCTCTGGGAGAAATTGTCTCTGAAAATTCGTAAGCAGGTTTGCATCTGTCTATAGTGACAGTTACATTACGGCCATTTAAATCAATGACAAGATTTTTATCTGTTCGACTTTTGACTATGTGAGGTCCAGAATATGGCGGAGTTAAAGGAGGTCGAACTTTATCAATTCTTAGAAATACATGTGAACAAGATTTCAAAGATGGATTTACAAAAAATTTATCATTACCGTGATAAGTGGGATTAGTTGGATTAAGTTTCCTCATCATTACAATGAGGTTGGATACATAAGTGGGTGTTGCAGTTGCATTTACAATAGAATCGTCTCTAAAAAGATCAGACGGTAAACGCAATGTAGTTCCGTATATAAGTTGAGAACTAGTAGCATTTAGATCCCTTTTGATGGCAGTTCGCAATCCTAACAAAACCACGGGTAATGTCTCTGTCCATTTTAAATTTTCGTGAGCCATGAGAGAACTCTTAAGGTGTCGATGTAATCTCTCAATCATACCATTTGATTGAGGATGGTAAGACGCAGAATGTATCCTATGACTACCTATCATGTTTGTGAGTTCACGAAAAAGTGTGGATTCAAAATATCTACCTTGGTCGGTAGTGATTGTTAATGGAGTTCCAAATCTGGATATCCATCCATGTACAAGCGCATGTGCAGTTGTCTCAGCTGTCATGTCAACAGTAGGTATTACCTCGGACCATCTAGTAAATCTATCTATAATTGTAAGACAATATTTCTTACCTTCAGAAATAGGAAGCGGTCCTATGTAATCGAGGTGAATGTGAGAAAAACGAGCATCTGGTTCAGAGAATGTGCTTAGTGGAGCTTTGGTATGCTGAAATACCTTTGCACGCTGGCATTTAGTACAAGCACGAACTCTATCTCTAATATCAGATTTCATTTTTGGCCGAATGAATCGTTTGGATATTAAATTTGAGGTAGCTGATGTGCCAGGATGAGATAGGAAATGCACATTTTCAAATACAATTTGCCTATATGCCATAATAAAAGGTCTTGGTTGATTAGTTGACATATCACAAATTAGATGAATATCCTCCAAGGGAAAATAATGTTTTTCTAACTTTAAAGATGAGTTAGATTTAAGTAGTTGCTCTAATTCAGAGTCATTTAGTTGCTCTTGAGCAATTTTTTTATAATCCAAGTTTGGAGGAGTTGTGATAGCATCGATTTCGATTCGCGAAAGCGTGTCTGCAATTATATTATCTTTACCATTAACATGACGGATGTCAGTTGAAAATTGGGAAATATAATCTAAATGTCTAAGCTGTCGAGGGCTACATTTTTCTGGTTTTTGTTTAAATGCAAAAATAAGGGGTTTCTGATCAGTATAAATAGAGAAATTCCTACCCTCAAGCATATGACGGAATTGTTTTATAGATGCATAAATTGCATACAATTCGCGATCGTAGGTTGACCAGTTTCTTTGACTTTTACTTAGCTTCATCGACAAAAATGCAATTGGTTCCCATTTATCGCCGAACAATTGCATCAATGAACTTCCTATAGCAAGGTCTGATGCATCCGTCCAAAGACTTAATTGCGCACCAGGAATAGGGTATTTAAGCAAAGTAGCATCAACAAGTGCTTGTTTGGCTAAAGTAAATGCTTTTTCAGTTTCTTCAGTCTATTGGAGAGTATTCTCTGTCTTTTTAGAAGGGTGAGGAGATTTCCTTTTATTTTGATGACCTTCTAAGAATTTATTCAGTGGGGCTAAAATGTGAGCAGCTCAAGGAATGAATCGTCTATAAAAATTGTACATGCCTAAAAATCTGCGTAGTTGAGTTAAATTTCTAGGCATGGGAAATTTTTGAATGGCTTCAACACGGTCTGGCAATGGTTGTAAACCATTTTCTGATATTTGATATCCCAAAAATTCCAAACTAGATTCTCCAAATTTACATTTTGAATGATTAATTGTTAAACCGTAATAACACAATCTCTCAAATAAAGCTCTTAAATGAAGCATGTGCTCCTGAGGACTTTTACTTGCAATTAAGATATCATCAATAAAAGAATAGACACCGTCTAAGTCCCTAGTTACTTCATCCACAAACCTTTGAAATGTAGCAGAAGCATTACATGACCCAAATTGCATACGCGTACTCTCAAACAGTCCGAAGGGAGTAATTATTGCAGTTTTGGGTATATCCTCTGGGGCTATGGGAATCTGGTGAAATGCTTTAACAAGATCAATATGTGAAAATATTTTACTACCATGCAATTCACTCGTAAAGTCTACAATGCATGGAATAGGATATCAATCCTTTACTGTTTGAGCATTTAACGCACGGTAATCACCTACCGGACGCCAATCTAATGATTCCTTTTTTGGAACCATGTGTAATGGTGATGCGTAATTACTACTTGACGGACGGACGTGTCCCAAGTCAAGCATTTGCTGAAATTCCATTTTTGCAATTTTCAGTCTATCAGGCGCTAGATGTCGCGCTTTAGCAAAAACAGGGGCACCTTTGGTTTGTATATGATGCATTACATTATGTTTGACTGTTTGGTCTAAACAAGGAGATTTTGTTAAGTTAGGAAATTCACTTAATAATTTAGTATACTGATTATTACCACAAATAGTTTTTATAGATACAACATCAGCACTTTTATAAATAGCATGACATTTTAAATGAGTATTATTATCATATAAACAACGCTTTCTAAGATCAGCATTTAAATTAAAATGATATTAAAAATCTGCACCAATAATTGCTTTTGAAACATTACAAATATAAAAAGGAAATACAAATTTTCTTCTTAATCCTAAATTCAAAGATAATAATTTTTTTCCATAAACAAAAATTGGAGAGCCATTAGCGGCTTGAAAAGTCTGTATAGGTGCCAAGTTTCTTTCATTTTTATTAGCTGGAAAAATAGAACAGTCACTTCCGGTATCAATAAGAAACTGTTGGTTTAAATTTTTATCTAAAATAAATAAGCGACATTGATTTGATGACTCAGAGGGCAAAAAGTTCGTCGCCGCTACTCCTGCCCCTCCACGTTTCCCGAAAAGAAACATGGCTGAATACATTTGCGAGCGTTCTTATTGAAAGTTTTATGATACCAACAAACATCATTCGATTGAGAAGGGCTGCGCTGTCGAAAGCGAAAGTCAGCTCGTTTACGAGAATTATTTCTCGGTCTGCGATCGGCACTTCTTGATCGACGTAAAGAAGCAACTTCTTTGCGAAGTGCTTTTATTTCTTCTAGAAGTTCTGACTGAGAGGCATTATTTACTTTTTCACAGGAATTAGAGCTCGAAATTTTGCTTACCTCGGGTGGTGTAACTTCCATAATTCTATCTGCAATTTCCGCAGCTTTAGCGGCATTTAGAGGGCTAATTGCTAGAAGGATAGATTGTACGTTTTTCGGCAGTTGTTGTAGAAATAATTCCAGTAGAAGAGTATCCGAAATTTGATGATTCTCGGCACGCCTTTGCATAACTCGGAGTAAATCAGTCGGCTTTCGGTCACCTAACTGCTCGCCGGCAAGAAGACATCTTATTTCTTGGGATTTCGATTCACCGCACCTTTTAATAAGTTCCTCTTTCAGTTGCTTGTAAGGATCGTCTTTGTCAGGACAAGTGATTACATCTCGAACTATAGCTGCTGCTTCTGAAGAGAGGTGAGCTACACAGTAGTTGCACTTGGTTGCACTGGCTGTTATCGGTTTCGGAATTGCAAGCTGAAATGTTGCCTCGGCCATTATAAACCAAAGTTGAGGGTCTCCGAAATTAAATGGAGGCATCTTGACGGCAGAATTTTCTTCCATGATGAAGAATTAAAACGGAAACAGCTTAGAACAGCAATAGCAGGCGTTGGAAGTTTGCTTATTGGTGCGCGTTGCGTGATTTCTTTACTAGGGTCACCATGTAAGAATTGCATATGTGCATGGTATGTAGCTGGCTCCAATTATATCATTTCCTTATTACAAAAATAAATTTATTTTCCAATATTCAAATACAACAACATTTTCACCCTATGAACCGCGCCTGATCTCGTGTCGACGATTCGAATAATAATAGAAGAAGTTGAAGTAATCGAACGAATCAGTTTCGATTACGATTAAGATTAGTTTCAGATTACGTCGCACTAGATCAGGATCGTCCCATAGGTTACAAGTATTTGTGTTCACTACAATATTATAATACTCATAACCATTATGCACCTATTAAACTTTGTTTCATGCATTTCTGAACAGTAATATAATTTTAAGGTGATATTTTTAATAAAAAATATCACGTATTTTTCAGATTTTCAAGTTATGTGATATTCAATATTTTTTTTAATTTTTATTTCAAATGTATTATAATGAAAGAAAAGTCACTGTAATGATTAAACATTTATTCACATATTATGTTAATAATTTTGGAGTGGTTTTAGACAGAATTGTTTTCCTTGAGAGTACCAATGTGGAGCTATGTTTTGCCCAGTAAAAAAATCTGATGACCCAACAGTAGTACGGGCGTGCAGCTGAACTCATTAGTAAACAACCTAAAGGAGTAGTTTAGGTTAAGAAGTAACGGAGAGAAATTTAAAAAAGTATATAAATTCCATATTCTCAAACTATATTTTTCAATACTTTTATAACAATTATTTACTGATGATATCAATGCCAGTGTCTTTCTTCTTTTTCTCGAAGCATTGACCTGTGCAAATAAATGTAAAGAGACAATTCTTACCAATATGGCGCAAGAGCATGTTGGTTCTTCAAGAAGAAATCAAAATTCTGTCTCACAAATGCATTCTATCGTCTTGTTTGGAAAGATAATCTTCCTAAATTCTTCTGTACGGGGCTGCGCTTTCAGAAGTTGAAGAAATATAAAGATTTCGGTAGATATAGCCACATATATTTTGATCACATACTGATTATAGGAAATTATACCATTCCAATTTAAAAACAGCATTCTCAATATATCCTTAGGCTATATTAATAAACCTCTTAGTCTTCGTGTGGGATACAAAATAATAATTAAACCTTAAATATAAAGTAATAGTAATGAATTTCATTTCATTTTCAAAAATGTTTTGATACCATATTATTATCATTGAAGTTTCCTTAAACACAAATGATAAACTTAGTGGAGAAACAAAATTCCGAAAAAATAAATTCATGAACACTTATGCACTAAACCACAAACTGACATTTATATACTGTGATAGCGTGACAGAACAAAAAAAAAAGAAATTTAACCCTCTCTCTCTTAACAAGTCTGGTCTGCCAATTTTCATTACACCTGGATTGGATCATTTTCTCATGTGTATTTTACCAGTTAACGTATGCTTATCATAGTCCATCCTAGTCTATCAACTTCCCAACTTTCATTATATGTCTCTGCGTATGTGTTAGGTTGAATATCAGACCAACAAAATGTGTATCTATCGATGCTGTGGTCAATAGGCTAACTTGGTTGTCCTTATGTCTATAGCATTAGGGCAATAATTTACTTTAAGTTACTGCAACAAAGAGCAGCTACTGCATCTCATTAGCCAAGGTAACTTAGAAGGTACAAACCACCGTTGACAGGTATGCATGTATATACTGGCTCATGCAGGTGTGAGGAAACTTCACGCAACACTGAAGAAGCTAACTCATGATAACAATTATAACTTTAATAAAGTTAGCAAGATAAAAGTAAAGTAAATGATAATTGAATTAACATGTCGACAACAGGAGCATAAATCATAGCTAGAGCAGAGAGAGAGAGATTACAGATGATGCTTGAACCTTTATAGTACTCAGCTCTCCACTACGCATGGGCAAGGTAGACAGCGCGCGCAGGACGAAGCTGTTGCCGCACTCTCTTAAAAAGTCTGGTCTGCCCATTTTCATTACACCTGGATTGGATCATTTTCTCATGTGTATTTTACCAGTTAACTTATGCTTATCATAGTCCATGCAAGTCTATCAACTTCCCAACTTCCATAATATGGCTCTGGATATGTGTTAGGTTTAATATCAGACCAATAAAATTTGTATCTATTTGTCTTTAGTCGTTACTAATCACATTTGATTTTTGCAGATACAATGATTTTCGACAATACTTACAGTTGGATTTACTCGAAAGAAGTGTATTACAGAGCAGAAATAAAAAGTCTACGGAATGATGAAATATACAGCTGCACGTGACAAAAACTTCAATCATGTATTATTCTGAAAATGTCTTCAAAACTAATATATGATTATAAGTTAACTAAATTAAGTTAATACTTTACTTTCAGAAAGTTTTACGCCATGTATTATAATTTGCTTTATAAATAAAGGTGTTTAAAGGGTATATGTTTGCTTTATATCCTCGCTTCATGAATACACAATATGAATAGGTTTTTTTGCATTGAATATTATGCAGTTGAAGAAAGATATTTAATTACAAACAAAGAAAATACAGAACAAACAGAAGAAGTAAACAATAGTGATAACAATATACTTTTTGAGTGCAACTCAGTAGCATCCAGTGATTGCATTAAAAATATTTTGTAAAATGAACTAACCAATTAAGATACAATCAAACAACAAAATTCATGCTTCAATAAAAATTAAAATACATTAAGATGAAACAAATAAAATGGAGAAAAATTGGAAAGAAGTGGAGGAGAATGGAAAAGAATAGAAGTGGGTGTGTGCGCGCCAGTATCTCACAAGAAAATAGCATAAGTGATGCACTCTGAAATTTATGCACCAAAAGAAAACAAATTATTTAAAATGAAAAAAAATATCATTGCTATGCCATCAATAAGAAAAGATAATTTTTTGTACTTTAATAATATTTTTCAGTACCCAAATCAGATTGCTTTGGTTGCATGTCACAACGATAATATTTATTGAACACAATATATTAGTGACATCCCTTTGTAAAAGTACTAACTGAATAAAAACCTTTTGGGAGGAAGCTATGAGTAAAATGATCCATATTCACTTTTGTAAATTGAAAGAAAAAATAATTCAAAATAATTCCCGCTAAAATGGGATAACTGAACCAAATAAAAAGTTGTTCTTGATAAATATTTGTTATTCGTTTACTTCTAAACTTTTTTTACTGTCTGCCAGAATTCTGATAACGTGTTCAGACAACAGCTCTTCGTCTGTATTCTTGTTCGCGAGGACATATGTGCATAAAATTCATTTTGAAAAATTTATTAAAATTTTACAAAAATTGCATGGAAATGAGATTCGTGTCACTGAATTGCTAATTTTTTAAACTTTAAGATTGTGTAAAAGTAGTTTTTGTGCGATAAATTCGTATGATAAAGCGGAAAAAAGCCAAAATATTTCTTAATTTTTAATTAAACGGAATTTAAATTAACTTTCCGAGTTTGAAAAGTTGACAGAGTTCTTTCCCTTGTTTTGAAAAGCACATGTGCCAAATTTCATCTAGATTGGACAGAAATTGTAAATTTATATAAGGAACACACAGAAAGACACACATTCTGCTTTAAATATACACTAGTTGATATACCCGGCGTTGCTCGGTTTAGAAACATTTTCAAGTCTAAGTACTTATAATATTTTAAGCTTAATAAAACAGTTTTTCGCAGCAGCGTCTTTCGGTTTTCGTTCATCCACTACCTTGTTATCTGACCTCCACGGCCAGCAGTTCAAAACCTCTTTTCTTTTTTTCTCCAGCCTTTTAACCACCTGGAACAATTCTACTAATCCTTGATACTAATTTTTTGCTTCCTCGTCATTGCTGCGGCGACAACAGAAGCTGCTTCACATCCTGGGTTTATTACCATTATCCGAAGTACCTTTCTCTTCCTTTTTGTATCTGGGTGCCTGATCGGAGAAGCACTGCAGAGTGGTCCTTCTATTTCTCCTCAGGTTCTCTCCTTTCGGTAGTGGCCGGACTCAATAACCTTTGAATAAATTTGTATGCTCTGCTCATTGGGATCATTTAAAAATTTGCAAATATCAAATGAGGTATCGCATAGAGAGAGTAAATAACTAACGCCATAACGTATTACTGTGTAAATAATTTAACCTATTACTGTGTAAATAAATTTACAGATGTACACGCTGCAAAATAAAAACGAAAGTAAAAATTCTGCATTTCTGTAAATATTCAACGACAGCAATATTTTCATCATAATTTTGAACAGTGGCAGGATTTGATAAAACAATAAATCGATTAGAATTTAATTCCAATAATATATAGCATTGTTACAGATTGTGTTTGAAATTAATTTCGAAATTTTTATCAAATATAGAGGAAAAGAACGTATGCCATTTAAATTCAGATCAGTAAAAATGAAAATTTTCTTCTATTTAAGATAGTATAATGATGATCTTCGTGATTTCCGAAGTTGATGGCCGAAACCTGAGAAACCAATGGGAGTGGCCTCCCCTAACCTTTCTCGTATACTGCTCAAAAATTTGTCATTTTCCCTCCCCCTGCGTGGATAAAAAAATCGAACCTACTGTAACCCAGAATGCAACGAATATCAGAAGGTTTTTCATTGTAGATTATAGTGATTGCAAAATATTTAGGTGAAGAATCATATTCAAAGAGATGCCTATGTGTTAAAACTTAGCAATATTTAAGCTTTTCACTCTAGCAAGCTCCGCTAATGCGAGGGCACGAGCGAGCGAAAACAAAACAGGAGATAGATAAAACGAATCTATCACAAACTCCGTCTCAAGGACAAAGTGACGTAATCCTTCCGCTTGCTACCAGAACGCATGCGCATAGAGATGAGTTTTGAAACGAATGCTTAACAAGTATGCGATTATACAGACCGACAGACAGTCAACCTGTTGACGGATTTGGCCCAAAATTTTATACGGACCTACATTCATGACGATAAAACTGTGTACTAAATTTTATCCATCTAACTATTCAGATTTTTGAGTTATAGTGTTCACATTAACACGGACATGCAGACAGACAGACTTCGCGTTGAGGGATTTTGTCCAGAATTTGATAGAAACCTACAAATTATGTGTCAAGTTCACATACCAAATTTCATCCCCGTAGCTCTAATAGTTTTCGAGTTATCGTGTTCACAGACACACACACAGACAGATATAAGTCCAAATTTGGGTTTTTCGGACTCAGGGAGGCCTAAAATGTGGAGATTCGTCAACATCTCGAGTTCGAATTTTTTGACGATTACAATACTTTCTCTTTGTATACTTCCTATACGAGAAACTAATAACTATCATTAAAATGGTAATGCTTCGCTCTTTAAGATGGTACAAAAATAATTTCCTAGTAATAAATATTTCAGAAGCTATTGGCAAAAAACATCTAAGCAATAGGCTTAACATTGGTTAATTTTCGTTATTTAATTAAATATCTTAAGAACTAATTAACTCTGAAATTTGAAAATAGCACGGTGGACCTAGAAATATGCTCTAGAATGTCGTGTGCAAATGTCATGTCGCTGCCGTTCGCAGTCTGGGAGGAGTTCTTGTGACCGACAGATACATATATTTTCTGCTTTATATTACAGATGTTACCGGCAAAGTTTGAAACCCGGCATTTTATAGAATACCTAGGTATTTTATAGAATGCCAAAAACTGGCCTGCAATGTATGAAACGATTAACATTTCACACATTTCCTAGGCATTCTATAGAATGCAAATTACAAACCGACAAAGTATGAAATACATCATCGATTCTTTTTTAAGAAAAAAAGTAAGTGCAATTCAAAATAAAATTATTTCCACTAATTAATGCAACATTTATGTTCATGTTTTATTTTGTTTTGTCATAAAGGCATCGTACGGCTTTCATTTTTCATTACGTATTTTGAATAAAAGTGTTTTAATGTCAATCCTTCATTATTTTCCAAAATAACAATTGTATTTTTAACAGTTATAAGTAACAAAATTTAACAAAGATATTAACTATAAATTAATTAGTCATAAATTAATTAAAACTCTTTTGTCTCTAGTATCTTTTGGATTTTTTTGCCTCTTGATTTTTTCAAAATGTTTCTTGTATTGTGGTCGGACAAAATTCAGGACAGAAAGGGTATATTTTTGATTTATAATCTTACCCTTGACAGAAAATTTTGTCCATTTTTAGAACTTCAATGACGAGTGGTCTTCGAAAAAGTTCGTCATTCGAGTTCTCATTCATTCCTTCCAATTTGAATATTTTTCTTTTACATTCTAAATTCTATTTTATGTTTTTTTAATATTAATCGTTGTAATTTTCTGTTGATGCAATCACTTGATGCTGTTGCGTTGAGCACACAAAAAGGTGTATTGTTATCGTTATTGTTTAAATCTTTTGTTTCTTATCTATACTCTTTCTTTTTTTTACTTTTGTTTTATATTTATATTATTTGTTTCTGTATTATATTAGAAATAGCTGCATATGCGCCTTACTATATAATACAAAAGAGTTTTAATTAATTTATGACTAATTAATTTAATTAATTTATGGTTAATATCTTTGTTAAATTTTGTTAATTATAACTCTAGAAATGACCATTCAAATCTCTCTGAGCAGCCTGTTTGGTTGTACATTCTACTTCAGTGAAATACATTACTTTCGTCTCTATGCATTTTGATTTTTTATTAAGAGAAAAGAGAAATAATAAAGAACGGAAATTTATACACTAAAAAAACAACACCGGAAATCACATCAAAATTTATTGTTCCTTTTCCAGTGAGAAGAGTAAACTTCGGCCTCTATCGGAGTTTTGCATTCAAAAGTACATTTTTGTCTTTCAGGCGAGGATTCGGTCTATGACTACCCTGTACTGTACAATAACTATATAACTTTTCAGTGTATAATTATACTACACAGAATTTACCCTGCGTTGATGATTTAAAAAATATACTCCTACTGTACTGCTAAGGAAACCGCACATAAAAGGCCTCCTCCGTAAGAGGATGCTTGAGGAGTGGCAAACCTCATGGAAGAATGGCGATACAGGCAGGAAAATCTATAACATCATGCCCTCAGTTAGTCTCCGTCCCACTAACTGGATTAGAGAGGATTTTATCTTCTTCTCTCAACATGGACCTTTCCCTACCTACCTCAAAAGGTTTCACCTGTCTGACAGCGATTATTGCAGTTGTGGTGGAATTGGCTATGCCACTTTACTATGCCACGGAGTGTATTTATACAGTGCCTTGGCATATGAGGAAGCCAGCGTTCAAATAAAAGAAAGGTATAACAACATCTAAGAAAAAGAAGACTTTACAAACTAATAGTGCAAAAGTGAAAATGCCTGTGCTGTACATAGTGTATGTATTTCCTTCTTTTTGTTTATTTTGTTTTCCTTAAATAAAATTCCCGTGTCTTGCCCATCAAACCGTTCAGTGACCGGTCTGGTCACGGGTACGGGGGTAAGAGACCGCGTTCTGTTCTGTACTGCTAAGCAGCCTACTAAAACAATGTGCGACAAATATACAGGTTAAAATAATCTACTAACGACCGTTATTGTCAGTGTGGGGCTTAAATGTCTTAAAACCTATAACATAGTTTAAAAGCTTTCCTTCGGCTACCCAGAACATCTGTTGACACAGGCATCTTATATTTGAAAAGTTTTCGACAGTTAGATATTTTTTTAAAATTTCGTGCATGGTTTCTTTATTATCCTCTCGAATTCACAACTTCAAGCCGCCACAAAGCCTTGACCAAAAGAATGTAAAAAAATAAATTATAGAAAAGAATTACTTATACAGAGTGACAACTTTTTCTCAGTGAACCGAATCAATTTTAGAGAAGAAAATCTTTCGATCCACCGTCTTGCACGTGTTCAGAGAAGACGCACAGAAAATGTTTTATAATCAATAGAGTAATTTTTTATGAGAAAATGAGTCATTTTCCTTCGTGAAGAAAAATTTTACCAGGAAATATTAAATTTTTCTCTACAAAAGTAGGCAATATAATGATGCATAAAATTATAAAGGGAATTTGATTGTATAAATATGTTCCAATTATGTACATTCAACAGAATTCGATTTATTCCTTAATGTAAACTTTAAGAGCCATTATGGATAATATTTCATTGTTCTGTGACGGTTTTAATTGTACACACACTCGATATTTTTCCTTGTTATGACTTAAAATGGCTTTTACAAGAATTATGATAGCTTCTCAGATAGAAAATAATATCTTAAGAAGACGTACTATACATCAGAAGTTCAGAACGTTTTTCTATCTCTCAGAGTCTCTTTTTGGATATACTGCAAAGTCTTGTTCAGTTTTTGCTTTACTCCTTCAAGTTCTCAACGGAAAATTAGTTATTGAAGAGGTGAGTATTTACCATGAAATGAACTTGCTGGCATTAAAATGATAACTTGTCACTCTTTATTATTTACTAAAAGAAATCTCATAATTTAAATTTAAGATAATGTCGCAAAATTTTGTAAATGAATGTCAGCACCTGTTTTCATAATTTTTTAAATTTTATTTTTTATGTCTGTAATTTACTGCAGTCAAAGCCATAATTTGTTGTTAAAATGTACTGATGCATACTGGAAACGGAATATTCTTTTACATTTATGTTAAATGACTGCGAAGGCTACTAAAATAAATAATCTTGAATATAAAAAGTCGAATTTCTGCTACTAATATGTGATTTATAATTCTGTTCATAAATATTTCGTAGCTATACTGTAAAACTATCCTTGTTGCTGGAGGTTATCTCCATGCCCAGTCTCATATATATACAGGGTGATCATAAATTATTGGACCCATTTCAAAAATTAATTTTAAAAAACTAATAGTGTTACAACTGAGCTTTATTTTAAATGCGAGAACAAATGAAAAACTTTCTTTCAGATAGGTGGCGTACAATTACGGCGTTCTAAATTTTCTACAGCGGGATATCCATACACAACGGCTACCGATCAGCAGACGCCGATGCGCGTTTTCTGGCTTCCTTTTTTAGTTTTTCTTAAATATCTCGAAACCTAATTAGTTTTAGAATTAAAATTGCTTTAACAAATTAAAGAGCATAAAATTCTCTACAAATGCATGCTTGTAGTTTTCTTCTAGCATTATTAGTTTCTCAGATAATCGCTCTCAAAAATGGGAGATGTCCAATAATTTACGACCACTTAGATCACCGTAATGGCTATCTGAAAAAACTTTTTTTAAATGCGCTCACATTTAAAAAAACATGTAGTTGTAGCATTATTAATTTTTTTAATAATTTTTATGGGTCCAATAATTTATGACCACCCTGTTTAGAGCAATCCATGATGCCGTTTACCCCCACAGATTCATAGACAGCAGAGATATGTTATAGCAGATGAAATCTATGAGACCGTTCACTATCATCAATTCAAACAGTAAAACTCTAAATTATCCGAATTAAACATAGATTGGAATGATCTGGAAATGCGGAAAATCTTGATGATTAGATATTGCTCAGATTTTAAACCATTAATGCCCATGTCACACTTTTTGATAAAATTTTGCATACTTATATTACATGTTCTGAAATCAACTGGAAAATTAGTTTTAAAGAAATCCTGCCTGAAAAAAAGCCTGTTTTATTGTCCTCCTAAGCCAAGCGCCGCTTTTAATTTTAGAGAACAGGTCATCACAAGACAACCCAAGTCATTCGAGAATAAGTTCTTCTCTAAAACAGTAGAATTTCAGAGAACAGGTCATCACAAAACAACTTAAGTCATTCGAGAATAAGTTCTACTCTAAACCAGTAGAGTTTCAGAGAACAGGTCATCAAAAGACAACCCCTGTCATTCGAAAATAAGTTCTACTCTAAACCAGTAGAGTTTCAGAGAACAGGTCATCACAAGACAACCCAAGTCATTCGAGAATAAGTTCTACTCTAAACCAGTAGAGTTTCAGAAAACAGGTCTCAAAATACAACCCAAGTCATTCGAGAATAAGTTCTACTCTAAACCAGTAGAGTTTCAGAGAACAGGTCATCATAAGACAACCCAAGTCATTCAAGAAAGTGAATTTAGGAGACTCGTTAAGACTGACACTTAGGCCCGGTGCACACACCACTTTTTAAACACACAACATTTGTTGCGGCACCGCTTAGTGCCGTTGAAATTCACTACACACATGTCGTTGAAATGGCGGAGTCAGATGCTAATGAAGGACGTCTATAGCAGAAGACATACTGTGCTTCCTTATTTAATTCACAAAAAATATTCTTTTTAAAACAAAATACACAATACTCAGTACGTACAATTTAAAGATTTACGACAAATTCCTGATAAGATTTTTAATTATTTTCGGTTGAGTGAGTCCAATTAACTGAAAAAATCCCTCGTGAGATTCTGTCACAAAATATGTGAATAAACTAGTTTTATAGTGGCTCTAACATTTCGAGTGAAGATAAAATTATAATAGCAATTTACTTTACTGTAAGTTAAGCAAATTGCTATTATTTATTTTTATTTTTTCATACTAGTTTTTAATCTAATATTTAATTCTATTTTCAAGTTAAATGCATGTGGACCATCGTATATTTATTATCACATAAATAGTTAAAAAAATCATTTATTAATGTTATGTGATAATCATTTTATTTTAAAAACGAAATTGCAAAAAATAAAAGCATGAAGAAATAAGATGAAAAAAATAGTATTAAGAAGGAATATTCAAATTTTTCCATTTACCATTTTTCTCTTCGGAACCTTCACTAAAAACTCTGTAAACGTTGACAAGTCATGTTAATCCCCATTCACGATAATTCATAATTCAGTGTTACTTATAACTTCTCTAATAAGCAATTCTAAATCTAATTCATCAAAATTACTCGTCATGATAATCTAGTCGTTTCGTGCTTTCCCTGAAAATTAAAGAACACATTTTAAATTAAAGTATAAAGAAAAGAATGAATGCAAAATAATCATAGATAAATGAAAGAAAATAAATAAATATAAATAATAAAAAAAAGAAGAAACTTATCGTATTTACGAAAGAGATTGGATGTGTGTACTGATCAATTAGATTATAGGTAAACAAACTAAAGCTATTCGCAATCCATTTTTTGCCAGTTTCAGGATTACCACATTTGGAGAATAATGGCCAGGGCCGGCCGAAACAAAAGCGGGGTTGGTGCAAAGTTCATTTGCGGGGCCTTGCAACAAATTTTGTGCATCAAAATAATTATTTACTGTATTTTAGTATTTATTACATTACGCAATTTGGAATAGTAAAGACTAGAAGAATACATGAAAATGATAAATTAAGGTATTTTTTTTATAAATTTCATATTTTAATCACACAAAAAACGTAATAAAAATAACTGCTTTATAAATTTATTAAATACAGTTTGATACAGGACACTACAAGGATAAATTACAATATGTGATTTTTGTTTCACTTTCTTGCAAGTTTTATGCCAAATTCGTTGATAATATCATCATAATTCAGTTTTTTTCCTGATTCGGATTTTATAGATAAAATGGCTAAGGAGGTAAATCGTTCTTGACTTATGCTAGATCTTAAGTAATGTTTTATAATTTTCAATCTTGAAAAAGATCTTTCTGCAGATGCGACGGTAATTGGTAAAGTCAAAATTAATTTTAAAACAGTAGCAAAATTTGTATACAATTCAATTAAATTATTTTAAAATAAATATTGTAATATTGTTATCCTAGAAGGCAAAGCTCGGCGACAAATTTTGATTTCATTGAATAAATCAATGCAATCAATATCGTCTTGCAAAGTCGCATTTAAGTCTTTGCAACATTTAAGAAGATCCTCTTCAGACAGTTTGTGAATATTATCTGATTTATCTGTGAACTGATTTTGTTTCTGCTATACTTAAGGCTCCTTTTCCAACTAATTTCATACCTGGTCACTCTTGGCACAAGCAGTGAATGACCTCTAAAACCATGCAATTTTGTGTTTTTCGCAATTTCAAGGTCAAATATTTCTGTACTCCAAAAGTCAACCACACATGTCTTGCGCTTTTTCGGTATTTCTCATTAGTATGTATTCTCTGAAATATATACCGTTGTGGTTCATTGTTGGCAAAAGAAGATTTTGACAGTCAAAGTTTCAGAAAAAAAGCCTTTTTTCGTCGAATTTTGAATGACCTTTGGTCTTGGTGCCAAAAGTCAACCATAAGTCTTTATGTCCTAACAGTCAGTGCGAAAGTAGAGGAACACAAAATAATTACCAATGCCATGGTTCACTCTTGGCATAAAAAGTATTGCCTTATGTAAAATGGTATGTTTTTCTTAAAATAATGGACGATCTTCAATTTTGGTCCCACAGAACTATAGGGGGGAAAAAATCTCGCAAAAATAAAAAAAAAACACGTCTAATAGTTTTACATGAAGAACATATCCTGAAAATTTCAACAAAATCAAAAATTTCAACTATCCAAGACTGCCCGATTTGCCTGACTTTAAAAAAGCTGGCTCTTAAAGATAAATATTTTCGCTTACGACAAAGAAGTTTTTCCCCTATACATTAGTAATAGAAAAGAATGTTCAGAAATAAATTTACTTCTGCATAAAGAATATTATTTCTAATTAAAAGCTTAAACCGATTTTTAAATACCAAAAAAAGGATTCACCATTTTTGCTGTCGATGCTTAATCGGATTTCAGAGACGAAAAAGTCTTACGGACCATACGCGAGGTGTTGTCAAAATGCCCTTCAGAAATTATCACCACCCAAAGTAAATATCGTAAAATTTACTAGCGTACACAAAATGCTTTATCACCCATTCGTGATCTATGCAGACTTCGAATGCATCACAAAAAATATATCCACTGCTTTACAAAATACCTCTAAAAGTTTTTCAGCTGACATAGAGAGGCGCGAATCCATCAGTTTTTCCGTTATCGCGATAAATATAAAAAAATCAAATTATATTTCATAAATTCTATTGCGGGGAGAATCCAGTGCAAATATTTTTATATATATATAAGTACAATTAAAAGATTGGCAAAATCTTTATCTAAATCTATCGATAAACCAACCAATGATCTAGGATAGCATATCAAATGGAAAAGCGAGAACATGTGACATTTGTCAGCTAAAATTTCAATCGAAAGATCGAATCGTAAGAGATCATTGCCATGTTCCGGGCATATTTCGCGGTTTTTGTCATAATTCTTGTAATTTGAATTTGAAACGAAGTAACTTTATACCCGTGATCCTTCATAATTTTAAAGGATACGATTCACACTTAATGTTGAAACACATGACTTCAGAATTTGCTCAGCAAATCAATATAATTCCAACAAATACTCAAAAATTTACTATTTTCACCATCGATAACTATATTAACCCTTTGGGTTCTGAATTTTTTTGAAGATTTTTATGCCCATGGGACGGATTTATTTTGTCGCTATATGGATTAATATGTTAACGTAATACATTTTATTTGGAATATACTTATATTAGTGATATAAATATATTTTTGAAACAGCATTTTAGTTACAAAATATAAATATTTATATAGAACAAGAACCAACTTAAAGTCTAATAATTCTGTACCGTGTGGTATTTTTCAAAACATGTCGGTAAATGCAAAGGTACCTGGCATTGTTTGCATTGCCAAGTGGTTTCTTTTCTTATTTTATGTTTATAACATACGCGACACCGTTTTGTAGGGTGTTTCTTTAATTCTGTTGCCGGAATATTCTCCGGAAAATGTGCCCAATTTTTCGCTTGCAAACGATGTGGTGCATGGCTACTTGTAGGACGCCCACGGACATTATAATTTGCCAGGACCACTTGCGCCAATAATTCTTCTTAAATTCAGATGACGAGTCAGACTCGTCCACCGTAACTTCGCCCAAGTAAGCAGATGACGAGACTCACTCGTCAAATGTACCCAAAGGGTTAAGTTTATTGATTCGTATGCCTTTCTCGATTCATCCTTGTCTTCTCTAGTAGAAACTTGAAAAACTTCAGGACATCGGTTTGGGATATTTTATTCTTTTTTCCAAGACAAAACACAAAGAGGAATACTGAAACAAAAAGGATTTTTCCCTTATAGCTATTTTTCTTCAAAACTTATTCTAAAGCAAAAGTTTTTTCCACCGCTCGAAGCTTTTCTCAACATCTTAACCAATACGAATATCAGAAAGAATGAATATAAACATGCACTGCGTGTCTACCGAGAATTTCGCTGTAAAAATTTTAATACTACCTCGAGTTGTATCAAAACACCGATACAATCCTTTTAGCTGAGGTATTCCAATCTTTTCGAAAAACGAGAATGGATTATTATGATTTGGACCTCGTTCATTTCTTAACTATTGCTGATAAAACATGGCATGCAGGTTTGAAATTCACACGTCAAGAATTAAAGTTATTGTCAAATGTAGAAGACTATGTCTTACTCGAAAGTCAAATGAGATGTGGAATGTGCTTCCTCGCGCAAAGGTATGCTCGAGCAAATAGCCCATACCTTTCCTGCTACAACCTTCAATCTACGTTGTTAGCTTGGACGTTAATAATTTGTATGGATTTTGCATGTGTGAACATTTGCCTGTTGGTGATTTCCGCTGGCTTTCGCCTGAGGAAATATCGGTTTTTGATGTTTCAAATATTTCTCGATACTCACCTACAGGATACTTATTGGAAGTAGACCTGTAGTATAATAAATCAGCTCAAGATTTTCTCGACTTTCCCTTAGCACCTGAACACTTGGCTATTAACACGCACATGTTATCAGATTGTCAAAAGCATCTATTGTTCTATAAAAATATTCCTTTCACAGAGAGTGAAAAGCTAACGCTGAATTTTTACGCGAAAAAACACTACATTTTACATTACAGAAATTTGAAATTTTATTTAAAGCATGGGATGACGTTAAAAAAAAATTATCGGGTATTGGCATTTTCCCAATCAGACTGGTTACGAAGTTACATAAATTTTAACAACGGAAAACGCCAACAAGCAAAAAGTGAGTTCGAAAAAACGTTTTTCAAAAAAATGAACGATGCGTTTTTTGACAAGACGTGCCAAAACGTTAGAAAAAGAATAAATTTAAAAGCTGCTCTTACACCAACTGAATGTCGCGGAAATTTAGCACATCCTCTGCTCGAATACTTTGAAAGCATAAACGAAAATTTCGCTATCTTTAAAATGAAAAGAATTAATCTAATACTTGATAAACCGATATACGTGGGTTTTTTCTGCTTGAATTAGCCAAACTGCACATGTATACTTTATACTATTCTAAGTTCAAGAAATACTATAAGGAAAATTGTAAACTGCTATATACTGATACGGATACGTTGTATATGCAGATATATACAAACGGCGTTTACAAAGACTTCAAAAACAAATTTTCTAACATCACGGATCTTAGCAATTATCCTTCAACAAGTATTTTTTTAATTCTGAAAACAATAATGAATTAGGGTATTTATAGGATGAAACGAAATCCTAGCCAATCTTAGAATTTATCGGTTTAAGATGTAAAATGTACAGCTACAAATACGAAAATTCTGAAACGAAAAAAGCAAAAGGAGTAAGGCAGAGCTGTTTAAAAAACATAACGCACGAAAATTATAAAAACACTTTTCTTAATGAAACGTTGTTTCGCCACAAACAATTTTCTATACAGTCTAAAGGACATATTCTGTCTACAACTATATCAAACAAAATTTCTCTATCTCCGTTTTACGACAAAATCTATTTAAATGATGATGGTGTAACAGGAAAATGCTTTTGTCATTATTCGTTGCTTAAATAATAGTAGCAGTATCTCTTTTTTCGCTTTATATTTTCCCTAAGAATAAGTTTTTTAAAATTTTCGATTGATAAAAAAAAGATTTATTAAGCAATAAATAGTTGACTACTGTTAAGGGGAGGACGCGTCTCTCAGTTTTTTTTAAGTCACATGCTTGTTTTATGTGCTAGTTAGAGTTCTTCCTCACAATCAGGTTGGACTGTGGTTTTTCATGGTTTTCCTCAGTCTGTAACGCAAATGCGTACCAGTATCAAAAATACCTCCATGAAGGTGTATAATCAATTATGTATAATTCGCATGTTACCTCATAGACATTTTGTAATGAAATGTAATCCATTTTATGCTCTTTCGAGAGTTATTTTATTATATTTTTGTTATGCATTTTATTATTATACATATATAGTTATAGTGTTTTTGTAGTGCTTCATATGATGTATCCAATGCTAATACTGTTTTTCGAGTAAAATAAAAATAATTAATTTGCATTCAAATATTTTTATTTGTTTATATAGTTTTTTATTTAACGCGTTCAGGTTGAATTGGGTAAGATGTGTATGTATATACTGAATAATTATTTAGAACAAATAGTTCTCGGTTGATGTTGATCGCTGAAATTCATCGGCTGTTAGATAAAAATAAGTATCCTTTATTATTTGTTCTACCGTACGTAGTTTTTAATTTTCACAGAGGAGTAGGACTTAATTCAACATTTGCAACGTAATGTAAACTCATGACGATGCAAAAAA
>BGPR01018847.1:0-30233 GCA_013235015.1 Araneus ventricosus | reverse complement strand
CCCGTTCGGTTGCGTATTGCTGTATCGGAGGGAGGGCAGCAGTTCATGGATGAAAGCTGCCGGACTAAGTAGCAGTTTCTCACTTCCCCGAGGAGTTTAGTGAGAGTCGGTTACCCAGCCAGTGATGGATACGCACCTCCTTCCCCTGGAGAGGTCGGGCCGTGCCCAGTAATGGCTACTAGGCCTCAGTACTCAGGTATTGGCCAACGCTGTATTATGTCTCCGAGTGCCAGGCAGGACGGAGAGTTACACTATTAGATTATTTGGAGAATGAAATTTATTTCTTCCAATGTTGATATTCCAATTAAAAACATTACTGTGTTTTCCTGAATTTCCTTTAATGATTTCTAATGAAACACAAAAATAAAAGCTTACTTAAAATATAATATTTTTCCATTTATCTGAAATTTAATTTTTCGCAATAATAAATATTTGATAATGGTAGCAATGATATAGGTCTCTCGTTGCGCCTACGGAACGGAAAATCGACTCGCTCTTGGCTGTTCAGTGCGCGCATTTGCGCCCGGCAACGGAAAATCACGCTTCGCTCATGGCGAACTGGCTGTTCCATGTGGCGACATTTGCGCCCGGCTGAACGGAAAATCGACTTCGCTCTTGGCGACTTAAGCTCGCCTTTGGTTCTGGCGACATTGCGGCCGTTAACGGAAAGATCGCTTCGCTTGGCGACTGGCTCGTCGTTCGTTTCAGGTCCATTTGCCGACAACGGAAAGTACCTAACCTGTGTTCTATGTGCTCAGTCAGTATATCATTTAAATTACTCTTATTATGTAAATATTTTTCATTAATTCCGTGTAATTAAATAAATTTCAAATCAAAAAAATAGCATGTTTTTCGCAGTGGCCAAAATTTTATACCAAATATTTCAATTAAGAACAATGTCAATAAAAAACAAGTAATAGTACAATTTTATGACTTTAAAAGCTCTAGTTTACATCAAACGTTTTGTGCATATAAGACAGGGTAAATAGAATGAACTGGCAGGAAAGTTATTATAGCTAGGAAAATAAAATCAGAAGACTATACGTGGAAAAAATAATGATCTTATTATTTACAAACTTTATGTTTCAATCTCTTAAAAATCCATTAAATCCATGAATCCAATCTGACCAAAGTCAACAAACTTTGGCTTCAAATGTTAGCTGACCAGCTAATATTTGAAGCCAAAATCTGATGAACGTGGCGCGTCTCAATTTTTCTTATTGGTATGTTAAAAGATGCCAAAGTACCCTTTGGGATCTTTTATTACATTCAATATTAAGATAAATATCGCAACTATAAATTAATAATAAACAAAGCTAGTCAGATTTAAGAACTCATGTTCTAACTCTGCATTTTCATTTGAAACTTGCACAATACGCAAGTATTTACAAATAATCGGTACATAAACTCGAATTTTCCCAGCAAAATTATTCGACATTTTACGTTAGTAATTAATAGTTAAGCGAGTTCATACCTGTTTTAGTTCATTTTCTTGGCTCGCCGCCCGTGTAACAAGGTGGCCCACGGACTAGCATATTCATTTTTTTCTAATGTTTGGATTCGTATTAAAATCCATTCTATGTTCATCTTGCTTCCTGTTCGAAAACCAGCTGCTAAAGATCCATAAAGTTCCATTAGAGACGTTACTTTTGAATCGTGCAAATCTCAGTGACATGCGCCAAACTCCGCATGAGCATGCGCCGTGAAAGCGTACGATAAGCACTTCTGCCAAACTTGTAATACACGTGCGTCGTCCGTTACTTCTTTCGTTCTACCAATAAAAATGTTTTATTTCTGTATAAAAAAATTTAGTTAACTAGCCGCTACATAAAAATGCATTTTTTCGGCGAAAATCACCGGGTTTTAATATTGTCTGAAACTTTATCTTAATGAAAGGAACTGTTTAAGTTCCACAAGAACTATTACTTTGAAGAGTTGGAAGTTGGGTTTTGTTTGGAGAAAACTATTTTTTGTTTTCCTTCCACAATAATCAAAGTTAAATTAAAGACATTTTTAGTAGAAGTAACAGCTGAAGGAATAGCAAATAATAATAAGATAAGGGAAACATTTGTTTTTATTCTTTAAAATTATTTAATATTTATTTTTTCTTTCGTATCATTTGGAATATACCAGATATTATTTCGGGATATTTTTGAGTATAAATTTCAGTTTTCATGGTCTTGTTGCAAATTTAAGAGAGGTTTGGAAAAATTGCAGTATCTTGATTTTAATTTTTTTGCAATTAACGCATGGAAAGCGTAACTAATATTAATTGCTGAAAACTATCTCCATGTCAGCCAAAACATTTTTCTTGTCAGTTGATTGAAGACAATTTTGTAGATCAGTCAATGTAGTTGAATGGAAGATCAGAATAAAGACTCAGTAGAATTACAGAAAACAACAAAGCAAAACTTTAAAATGAACATTTTTAAAGTACGAATCAAACCAGAGAAGGGAAAATAAATAGTAATGAAAAGTTACTAGAACTGGAGAATATTGAAGAAAATTCCCTTTTTCTTCTCAGTGTAAATTAAAAAACATAAATTTTAAACTAATTTTTTTTAAAATGCGGTTTCCTTCAAGATTTCATTTTCCAAAATAACTAAAAATTCTATTTCAAATATCCACCTCAATTTGGTATATGTTTTATATATATATTACATCTAGGAAATGAAACCCAAAATATTTGTGTGGTAATGTTGTCGTTTTAAGGTTATGCTTTGAAATTTAAAAAAAAGTCTAAATTTCCAAAAAGAAAAAATTCACTTTAAAACTAATAATGCGATTACTTCGAAATAACGAAAAAACTTTTATTGGTTCAATGCTATACAAAATATTTAAATGATTATATATTCTAAGGATATTCCATTTTGTTCTTTTTTTTATCGAGTGCTTTTTGGAAAAGGGTTTAATTTGAATTATAAAAAAATTCTACATTTTTCTCAAATACTTAAGATAATAAGACTTTTTTTTATATGATGAATTAAGATTTTAGTACAAATTATTTAAAAATGCAAAACTATTGCTTCAACACATTATTTCAAAGAAAAGTCCCTCCCCCGAACATAGGGATAATTTAATCTGGACGATTAGCTGGAGAGACGCTCCAACATTTGGAAAGCTTCACTTCAAAATCCATCGTAATACAAAAATTAGATGATAATCAGCATAGTCCGGGAAAAGTTTGGTTTTCATCTTTGTTCCTTTTTTTATTTGGCGGTTTGGATCTATAAAACTGAAATACGACCGTTGGGAGGAATTTTACTCTCTCGTAAACGCAAGAGTGGCGTTAGGGAGTCTCTGCCAGATGGGGGGGGGGGGCACGGTCCCTGCCCTACAGAGAGGCCGACCTGCTGCTGCGGGAGGAGGGGGATGTAATGTGGTCTCAAATTTTTGCTGAATTTTTATCAGTGGTTTTGGAGAAATTTTGAAATTTAGTGTAAAGAATTCTACATTTCTCAAAAACTTAAGTAATAAAACTTTTTTTTGTATTACGAATAAAGTTTTAGGTATAAAATTAATTTAAAATGCAAAACTATTGTTCAAATATCATTGTTGAAAGAAAAATTCCCACCCACCTCAGAACATAGCCTGGATAATTTAATCTGGACATTCGCGGAGAACTGCTCAAACCATTTGAGCTTCACTCCAAAATCCGTCGCTAATACAACCAGCAGGGATTCTCCCTAAACTTTATCATTATACTTCCCCAAGATTGCCGTTTCTCCTTCCGCATAGCTAAAAAAAAGTCGAACCAACTGTTATCAGATCAATGCCAAGCTATCAGAGGGTTTTCCAATATAGTAATTGAAAAAATATCATGTAAAGAATTCAAAGAGATGCGTATCCAGATTAAAACGCATCTTCGCACACTGCTAGAGTTTCACTCTTGACCGTCTCGGACAATGACGTAATTCGCCCCTTTTCGCGAGCTCAGAAGATTGCTCCCGCCACGCATGCGTGTGGAATAGCGGATTGGTTTCCATAATAAATTATACAGACCGACAGACGATCAAGCCCTTTGAGGATTTGGCCCAAGCTTTTATACGGACCTACATTCATGACGATAAACTTTGTAGCCAAATTTTATCCATCTAGCATATTAAGTTTTGAGTTATAGATGTTTGTGACTACTGTCATACAGACAAAACTTCCCTTTGACAGGATTTGTCCAGAATTTGATGAAAACCAAATTATGTGTAAAGACCACATACCAAATTTCATCCCCGTAGTTCTAATAGTTTAGAGTTATCGTGAATTCTGACACAGACACACACACGACAGACTGAATTCCAAAATTTTGTTTATCGGACTCAGGAATCTAAAACGTGAAAATTCGTCAATCTAGTTCGAATTTTTTTGAGCGATTACAATATTTTCTCTTTTAACACTTCTTATACAGAGGAAGAGAAAAATATGCCATGTAAAAAAGATGCACTAAATCAGCGAGTCACTTTATAAATGAGCTAAGATTAAGGTCTCAGCTAATAATATAAAGCGATTCTGATCAGATCTCAAGATTAAGAAAGAGGAAAAATCCTCCTTATTTGAATTATATAAATTTCATAAATTACTTTTACGATTCTCGTTAGCTTCGATGACAGAGCAAAGTGTTAGGGTTTACAAAGTATGATCCATAATAACTCAAAGCATCTTATATGATAAAATATCAAGTTACTGTTCAGCAACGAATTCCGAGACTACCACTTTTGGACAGATTTTACGCCGGAAAGGTGTCAGGGAAATGATCAGCTATAGGCTGTTTCCGGTTCTTTATTGAACCACGCTCAGTAAAGGAATGAAACACCTTCCATTCGTCACTTCAACCTATTTTTGATGAAAATGCTCTGCCGGGCATGCCAAAAGCTCGGAGGGTTTCCAGATCTGTTGCTAAACAAGATAATGTAGCATTCCTCCCTAGACCAGAAGTTGAAACTTTTTTTTTTCGGTCGCGGGCAAAAAAATCCGAAGAAAAAAAAGTTTGGCGGGCCAGATAATCCAAATTTTAGAACAATAAACAAGTATTACAATTTTAAATATGTTAATGAGATGAGATGAATTGCGATTTCATTTTACAAGTTCCTTATATTGAGGGTTCGAAGTGGATGTACTGATTCTAAGGAACGAGTCTAAATGCTCATCTGTAGTCTAACTGGAAATAAATTCACTTTCTGGTTCTAGTTAGAAAATACTTGTTCACATATATAGATAAAACAAACGCATAGCATATTTTCTGCGGTGAATATTAAATTTGAAACTTACTCTCGATAATGATTTGCAAAACTCTAACTTTGGCATATTTAGAAACGACTGCTTGAGATGATTGTTGATGCAACTCAATTAATTCAAGCTGCAAATCTGACCTCACTGCATCACAATTTACGTTTGAAAGGCATGGTAAAATATCCAATTCTGTTTGAATGGCACTGAAATCTTGAAATCTGCGTTCGAGCTCAAGTCATTTTTTCCAAGCATCTTCATATCACTTATGCTTCTCTTCATTTTACTGAGGGAGCTGAATTTAACCTATAGAAATGAGACAAGTCGTTCTTATGGCCAGCTAAACAGATTAAGTTTTAGTTTAAAGCTTTGAGATGGCCTAAGATATCATCGACAAATTAGTTTTCCGCCTTGCATGCATTCAAGTTGTTCATATGGCAAAGAAAGATCGTATGAAAGAGCAAAGTCCGAAGGCCATTCTGTATCTTCTAACATTTCGCACTCCGCAGAATCTGTTTCTCATGGAAGAAACGACACAATAGATGTCTCGAGCTACCAAACTCGCTCAAACACATCCTGCAACTTCATCCTTAGCCTTCGTGTATTACAGTGCATGCGAGTATTCAGATGCACGGACTGAAGAAATCTCGAAATTGCCTGTGAGAAGTACCTACGGATCGAATAAGTATTTATAACTTCCGACTGCACCAACACGCGGTTTCATATTCAATACTTACATTGCCAACATCTTGATGCATAACTACAATGAAAGAAACAACATTGTTCCGGGATATTTTGATTAAAGAGGTCCAAAAGAAATCATATTTTTCCCTGTGCATATTTGTGCTCATCGGTCGTAATATTACATATATTTGTTATAGGCACTTTCAAGTTAAAGCCCTTCCTGAAATTCACAAAATATCACATCCTTTGAGTTTCCTTTAAAGGAACCTTGTACTCGCCAATTCCTCCGGTAATTTCAAAGTTCTCATCAACTAGCTCTTATAATAATACTAATGTGAGCGTATCATTTTATATCAGTGCTTCATCCATAGCTATGGAACAAAATTTAAACTGCCAATCTTTGCTCAATTGTGATGTCAGAATTTTTACGATCAGTGGCTTCGATTCTAGAAGTCACCGTTTTTCGAGATAACTAGTCGAAAATTATTTTTTCTGTCTGGACCAAACAGTACACAAACTTCGACATGCATTGTTTAACGAACTCCCGATCACTGAGGCTTTATTGTTTTTTAGCAATATTGTATGCTACGACACTGTAACGTAATGGCTGCTTCTTGGATAGTGTTTACCTTCATGAAAAAATTTTGTCCTATAATTTTTTACAAAGACTTTCTACATTTTGTTTCCTCATATTCGGACAATGCTTCGTAATTGAATTCTTATGCTTAGATGTGAAATGACGGAAATGTGTATATTCTTTGAAGACTGCTACACTAATTGCAGATGAAACACACTGGTTTATCTTTAACAACTGTAAAAAATATTTCCAGGTCCATTCATCATTAAAAGCACGGCACTCTGAATCAACTTTACGTTTTAGTATAGCCATTTTGGGGTTGAAATATTTTACGAATAACCCAAACAAGCACTAGCTACGATATACTTTTAATACTTTCACCACTATTCACAATGATGCTATATGTCCGCAATCTTTCCATACGCAATCAATAATATTAAAACTCGCGCCCAAAGAAAAAAGCCGCTGGCTGGAGCTTAAAATGCGCGCGTCTGCCGCATCATGAGGTCTAATTCACCTATATTGGTTCCCATATGTCTGCTCCCCGAGAAAGAATAACGCTTGTTGGCGTCAGTCTACAGCTATAGCTAACAAAAAACTTCCACTTTAAGCACTTTGACAGATTGAAAGCTGTCTGTTTATTGATAGTTTCTATAGAATACGCACTGCGATCACAGAAACACATCGTTGCGATGTGGTTGAATGCGAAGAACAGATGATTTTCGACAGAAATGAAACCGGAAATACCATCAATAAATCAAATAAAAAGAACATTACAACCAGAGGGCGCAGAGCGAAAGGCAGACGCACTGGCGCCACACTGTCTGTGCTTACTATTTCCGTCGATTTATGTTTTGTAGAACAAAATAGAGAAAGTAAAAGATCATCAGTCCTTTGAAAAAAGGAAGAAAGAAAATAATATTTAAACAAAGAGGAAAGGAGATGGATATATAATATATAAATCTTTTCTTTTAATTTCCGGACAGGCAAATTAAATTCTATCCGGGCCAGATAAAACCTTCAAGCGGGCAGGTTGGCCCGCAGGCCGTACTTCCCATGTCTGCTCTAACCATACGTCGTGTTTTAATTTATTTTTCTATTTTTAACAGAGTCCAGAAATATTTTTCATGCTGATGATTTTAACATCATTTTCCTGCTTGGAGAGAGATCTCATGCATGTTAATTTATTCATGTTCCCAAAAGACATTCGTATTTTTAATGACGTTTGAATTTACAATTTTACGTTTACTTTACTAATTTTTAGCACGAATCCTGTTGTTTCCAAACTTAGGTTTTATATTAAAACCTGGTTTCGGTGCATCTTATCCTAGAAAAGAATCTTGCGCCAAGTAAAATTCACATCATCATCTTACACTGAAGAGCCAGAAAAACTGGTACTCCTGCCTAATATCGTGTAGGGCCCCCACGCACACACAGGAGTGCCGCGACACGATGTGGCATGGACTCGACTAATGTCTGAAGGTATCTTGGAGGCAATTCAAACCATTCATCCTTCAGGACAGTCCACAAAACTATAGGAGTGCGAGGTGGCGAAGATCAATTCTCAACAGCATGTAGCAAGGCATCCCGGATATCTTCAATATTGCTCATCTCTGGGGATTTAGGTGACCAATGGAAGTGTCTAAAGTCAGAAGAGTGTTCCTGGAGCCACTTGGTAGCAACTCTCGACGCGTGAGGTGTGGCATTGTCCTGCTGGAATTGTCCCAATCCGTCAGAATGCACAATCGACATGAATGAGTGTAGGTGATCGGAGAGGATGCTTAAGTACCTGTCACCTGTCAGAGTCGTCTCTAGACGTATCAGGGCTCCCATATCACGCCAACTGCACACGTCCCATACAATCACATAGGTTCCACCAGATTTAACAGCCCCCTGTTGACAAACAGGGTCTATGGATTAATGATGTCGTCTCCATACTCGTACACGTGCATCCGTCGAATACAATTGGAAACGAGACTCGTCAGACCAGGCAACGTGTTTCCAGTCATCAACAGTCCAATGGTAGTGTTGTCGGGCCTAGGAGAGGAGTAAAGCTTTGTGCCGCGCAGTCAGCAACGGTACACCAGTGGGCCTTCGGCTCTGAGAGCCTATATTAATCACGGTCCGTTGAACAGTTCGCACGCTGACACTTGCAGATGCCCCATCATTGAAATCCGCGGCAATATGAGGAAGTGTTACACGTCTATCTCGTTTAAGGATTGAGTCTGACGTCAATGGTCCAGTTCTTTCAATGTCTTTTTTTCGGCCGCACCGATAGCGGAAATTTGATGTTTTACCGGATATCCGATATTCACGGTACACTTGTGAAATGGCTTTACGCGAAAATCCAAATTTCATCGCTACTTCGGAGATGCTATGTCCCATCTCTCGTGCGCCGATTATAACGCCACGTTCAAAGTCACTTAAATCTTGATAACCTGCCATTGCAGCAGCAGAAACCGATCTAATACATTTGTCAGACATCTGTTGTCTCATATAGGCGTTGCCGACCGCAACGGGTTACGATGATTGGTTGCATATCGCCGTTATTTGCAAACGCACGCCTGTACCAGTTTTTCCGGCTCTTCAGTGTAATTATGAAGATGTAACAATGCAGGAAGATTGCAAAGTCTTCATACACTTTGGTATGATGTTTGCTAATTGCATTCTTTTTGCAAATAACCTCGAATATTGGCAATAGAAGGTCGAAATGCCGTTGTTTGTGCTCATTTGCATGGAATGAGTTATGAGCAAGTGCGGAAGATGTCACTCGCTAATTCAGGTTGGTCATCAGGAAACTAGTGAACGACTTCAAGCGTATTGATAGCATTAAAGACAAAGAACGTTCTGGGAGGCACTCTGTAATACCAGACACCAAGCAAACTATACAACTCGCATTCATGCATAGCTCATCCGCTTCTGCAAAGAGAGTAAGGAGGGCGCCGGGCATTCATCAGTCTGAAACAATGTCGTAGCGACCGTGGGGCAAGGGAGTTCAGTCAAGGGGCGCTATGGAGTCCAAACCTGCTGCGTGTAGGCCACTTTTAATGCAAAATATGATAAGGGGGAGTAAAAATAATACCATACCCCTGGTACCGTTTACGTTTGCTAAGCCGCTGATGACGATTGGGATAAAATAAAAACTCACATTATTTTCCGACCACCACTTACTCTCGCTACGCCACTGGCCGTGGTGACAAAACGTTAATGAGTTTAAGCCACTTTTTAAAGTCGAGTGCGATGAGTGGACCAAGAAATCCCTTACTACAGGCACCGTTTGCGCAAAAAGTCACTGATGATGACGGGAGAGAACTACTTACTCTCGCTACGCCACTGTTCTGAAATCCCCTACTTTACGAGCTGAAAAACATGCCTATCCCATGCATATTGTTCAGAAGCTAACATGGGTTCAAAGGGCCCCAAGGAGTGATCATGAATAATGGGATGAGTCATGATTGTTCCTGTAATCAGAAGGTTGCGTGTTCATATCCCGTCCCGGGTCACCATTTGCCATATGTAGACATTAATAAGATAAGTCTTCTTTAAGAAAAGAAAAAAACCAGAATTTGTTCACACTGTCAAAGCGTAAATTAAAATATTTAGGGACTAACGGTGAATGATCACGTTCACGAGAGTGATGTCTCGTTTACAAAAATCATCACACGTTCACAACAACTGAGTTGTTTATCCGTTGCAGCTGGAAGCTGAGGACCATGTAGCTCGCCAAACAACATTTAATGACTTACAGAGGTCCCTTTATAATACGGCACTTCGCCAATCCGGCTTCTCCAGTAGTATGGCGTTTTCTGAAGGCCGAGTGGGAGACATTAAGGTATCCGACTGTTAGGAGACATTTTTTTGAAAAATAACTTATATATATTTTTTAATGTTATTTTTCAACTGCATATGTTTTAAAACTATGAAAATATTGTAAAATCAGTTTTTAAAAATAATACTTTTTTTTTAAAAATTGAGAAATTTGAAAAAAAAAATGACTAAAATATTTGCCTTACGCTAACAGCCATAGACAAAATCATATTCTAAATATATATAAATCCTTGTAGGAGTACATTTTTATGACAGTTATCTGTGTTATGCTCTAAAATATTTCTTATACTTCAAAATAGTTTTGAGATATAGCTGAACATAGTTACTAAACTGGTAATTTTTCATAAAATGCTTTTCGTTTATATTTCAGCACTTAAATTTAATACTTGATTTTAAAATTGACCTTAGTTTTTAGAGGAAAACACACCTCAAGCATATTACAGAAAACAATCTCAAAAAATTTCATATCAATATTTGAATAAGTTTTTGAGAAATCATTGTTACGGTCGACAGATTTCCTCAAAAATATCATTTCTCAGAAAACACATTTAAAGTTTTCATGCAACATAAAATAATGCTTACAGTTCGGTAATAAAACAGCTGTAACTTCATTTGTAATTCACGTAGAGTAGAAGGTGAGACAGTTTGAGAAAGCTGGTTAAACAGGCTACAAAATTAAGTCATAAAAAGTTTTTTGATAATTTCATCAAAAACGACGATTTTAAAGCAGTCGGATACCTTAAAGTGAGTAAAAGACCATTGCATGCCGATGTCAGTGACCTTGGGACGACGTAAACAATAAATAGGTTGCTGCTCATATTTTGCATTATTTATTATATATAGTATAATTTTCTGTTTAATTTGGTACATTTTGTAATATTTTGTGCAATAAACATAGGTTTTAGCGATAAAATGCGTTTGTTTTTTAAATGAACCTCCCTCGTAATAAGTAGTCCCTCAGGAATCCGGCACTTTCGTTAATCCAGCAATCCTGTTGTCTGATGTCTGCCGGATTACTGAGGGACTACTGTACTAGAGGCTGTGGAATATGCTGCTTTGATGCAGCATGGTTGTTCAGAGACGAGGCTACAGCCCATACCTGAATATGTCGAGTTTTTTCGTCAAGTCTAAGGTGTATTCTGTAAAGATCCGCAATATCGAACAGTTAAGAAATCCAATTACAGTTCTTGACACCTTTGGCTGAATGAACCAATTTTAGTTTCAGATGGCTCGTTAGGAGCTAACTGAAACTAAATTTGACTCGTAGGATTTATAAGGTATTTGACTCGTTTGTCTTTGGAGGATTCGAGGTTAAAGTGGATCAAGTCCATGTTTTTCCCATTTTGCACATAACTCGACTAGTTTTGGTCGCAGAAGAGTGGAAACTTTTGTTTAAAATTTCAGTGCGCCGAAAATATTTAAATAAATGTGATTAATAGGAACGAGGGACTCTATAAAAATATAGACATAGTTTTTTATTATTATTTAGATGCAAACAACATAAAATACGATTATTTACGTCTGTAAATAATCGTATTTTATTAATTTATTTTTTAATTTAATCGTATTTTATTAATTTATTTTTTAATTTAATCGTATTTTAATATTTTATTAATTCTCTAATTTATTTATTAATTTAATCGTATTTTAATATTTTATTAATTCTCTAATTTATTTATTAATTTAATCGTATTTTATTACTTTATTAATTCTCTAATTTCTTTTTTTATTTGTCTACAATACTTAATGCAATTCTTAAAATTTTGTCTACAATACTCACTTATTGCATTAATTACTCATTTATTATTATTACTTATTGTATTAATTACTTATTTATAATCATTACTTATTACATTAATTACTTATTGTATATTATTATTAATAAAAAAATTCTTTCCACAAGCGTTGCTTTAAAAAAAGTCCGAAAACCGGTTTTTTCAAAAACCGGTTATTTTGAGCGGTTTTAACCGCCAGGTTAAATCGGAGGTGAACAAAAAAAAAACGGTTTAAGCAAAAACCGGTTTTTTTTTTTTTTTTGCAATAGTACTGCAGTGTCATTTTAAATGCAGCTGCTTAAATTTGAGATCTGTTTTCTCAGAAATGAATCTTATGGACTTAAATCGATTTAACTCGGAACTTTCCATTTAAAACTGAATATTAAAATGCAAGTTTATTTTTCCTAATTTAAAGATTGTGGTAAATCGATATAAATCCATGTGAAGCCATTGGTACATTTTCTAGTTAAACTATTTTTTATGTGTCAACGGAAAACTCTTCACAGAGAGCTTTGAACCACCGACATGACGATATCGGTAAAATCCAAATCGATATCTTCCTTACTGTTACATTGGTTAGTATATCTACGGCGTTCAATTTCAAACTCGAAAGAGCAACATGGAAAAAAAATTGATTCAAAAATCATTAGGGAAAAATGATTTTATACGCGCGTAAGAAAAAACGCAGGACTGCGTCCGTGGTCAAAGCGTTCCGAGACCATTTACCCAGAATTGCTACGAAGTAACCACTGGACTATGCCTGCGACGTGAAGGAGCTAAAAAGATGTTTTATCTATTCATTTCACCAACAAGAATTTGATTAGCTCATGCTGCCATCTGGAAGTAGCATTCGTAAATAATTTTCAGCCTGTGATTTTCTAACAAACCACTGCGGAAAGGCCACTATATGCAATGTTGCTTTGACATTTTTTGAAGCAGTTATTCTATAGAAGGTCTTTATTGCAGATTGGACACGTTTTTAAAAGATCACTGGTTTGAATTTCATAGATAAGAATATTGGTGATTTAAGTCCATGACCATTTTGGGAATATTGTTTCTGCACTATCTCCCGTGAACACTAAGGGGTCTATTCTGGTATCCCCGTTTGGGGGGGGGAGACGTGATTTTTCCCGGCTGATCACAACGGAAAAAATGACGCCCCCCCCCCCACCGGGGGTACCAGAATAGACCCCCAAGTCGTAGAAAGAGAAGGGAAACTCAGTAAAGCGACTTTTTATAATTTCCAATCGAGGACTATCATTTTTATGGAATCTAGTAGACGAGAAATCGCTGATTCGATATGTCGTCAGTGGCGTAGCGACCGAGGGGCAAGTGGGTATAGATACTCCGGGTGCTTCTCCCCTAGTTGCACAAAGATATTGTATAATATTGTACGATATTGATCAATATTGTATAATATTGTACGATATTGATCAATATTTGCAATATTGTATAATATTGTACAATATCATATAATATTATATAATATCGAACAATATTGTACAATATGATATAATATTATATAATATCAAAAATGTTGTACAATATGATATAATATTATATAATATCAAACAATATTGTACAATTTCATATAATATTATATAATATCGAACAATATTGTGCAACATGTTCTTAGGGGTGCGCCATGGAGTCCAAAACATTACTGCGTTTATGCCACTTTTTCAAGCAAAATATGATGAAAGGGAGTAAAGATGTAAAACAGTACCATTCTCCGGGCGCCGTTTATACTTGCTAAGCCACTTAAAACGACTGAAGCGAAAAAAATATTCCCTGGCTCCTTTACGCTACCACGATCATTAACCACCATGATGGCAGAACGTTGGTGCATTTATGTCACATTTTAAAGCCAAATACGAGCAAGGGACGAAAATATTACTGTGCCCCGGGAGCCGTTTGCACAAACCAAGGCACCGATGGCGATTCTGGGGGAGTGCGAAATATTTATATTATGATTCTGGGGCCACAACCCTCCTTACGCCACTGTACGCCGTAGAGGCTCTCGAAGCTCAGTGGAAACAGCGATAAACCGAACCAATGAAAATTTCAGTACTTTTTATACAGGGTGTCCACTAAAGTCCTTCTACCCCACGTTAACTTGAGAACGGCGACAACTATTGCCACAAACTTGGTGTCTAGGTATAGAGATCGGTTACAACTGCACCTGGCAGGAAACAACGGAGTTAGCTTCCCTATCTCGAAAACGGTACAAGATACGGGAAAAAAGTCAATTTCAAAATTGTAGAGCGTCTTCAATTTAGTACGAAAACACCAAAAAATAATGAAGGATCGGTCCAATAGGCAATTGCCTGCTTGATATTGCGGCTCTGAGTGAGGCGCCTTTTTATAAATTCAAACCTAGTGAAACCCAAAATATACAGGGTGCCCAATAAAGTTCCTTAACTTCAGATCGACTATAACTATAGTTATAAAATCGGTGTCTGTGTAAAATGGTTATGCACCACGCGATGAGACCACTTATAGCCCCACATGGCTGCAGACTGGGGAATTGGCGTTTCTAGCTTGAAAACAGAATGATATAGAGTGAAGAAAGTTGTGGAACATCATCGATTTAGTACAAAAAGACACCTTGTGGGCATAAATGCTAAGAACAGAACGTTGAGAACTTCATTTATTGCTCGCAGTGTTGCATGACAAAACGTGTTAGAAAGAGAGAGCAAAAAACCCTATCTATCAAAATACACCTTTATTTTCGGTGCTGAAGCTGCTCTCCGTCAGCTACAATACACATTTGGACTCTTGTTTGGATTTCACGCACTTTTCATCACACTAGGTGTCATGTTGGCAGAAACATCAGTAATATGTTGTCGAAGGTCCTGCAATTTTGGCGAAGAGGCGCTAATAATTTTCCGTCACTCTCGTGCATATTTTTCCGCTTGCTGAATACAGTCCACGATAATCGAAATCATGTCTGACAGGTGAGGCCACTGCAAACTTTTGACAATGGCATTTGAGTGGCAATGTTCGTCTCATGCCGGAACCTGCACGCAGAAAGCTCCCGTCTGAATGACGTTAAGGCTTCCCTTTTCTACCGACAACTTTAACAAATACTACAGGCTTTTTTATAGCGAAAAATAGATACTGTCTGTTGTTATCTGAGAATATGAACTAGATTCATTCGAATCATCTAATACAAGGGTTCCCAACATTTATTCCCTCGCGTACCCTTTGATTAGTCTTTATATTTTCTCGTACCCTCTACTGTTATATCCTCCCCCAACACACCCGCTAGCCATCCGTCAATGCGAAAAAGTTATTATCAATGATGTTAAGGTTAGCTTAAGAATCAAAGGACTCGAATTAATAACATTTGCTGGACTTCATTATTCAACATTTTATTGCATTTTTACAATAGCATTAGTTCAACGCCCAAAAAAATGAAATCAGTGTTATAATCAGTGGTACTTTTCCGTTAGTCGGGCGCAAATGTCGCCAAAATTTGGCTCAATTCTACATTATTTGGCGATTTTTCGCTTGCGCCCGCCTAAAATGTCGCCAATTGTGAACCAAACGCGAGCCAAGTCGCCGGGCGCAAATGTCGCCAATTGTCAATCAAACGCAAGCCAAGTCGCCGGGCGCAAATGTCACCAAAATGTGGCGGAATTCTACATTATTTGACGATTTTTCGCTTGCGCCCGGCTGACGGAAAAGTACCTTATCAGTATCAGTATTCGTATTAACCTATAAGGATAGCTAAAAATTATTCTCCATAATAATCAACTATTCAAGCAGTATAGTTATTAAATGCCAAGTATTAACTTGGGGAAACAAAATTCTGTTACTTTTTTAATTCCGTATGCTTTCTTGTTTCCGCCATTACCAACCTTGATTTCGCGTACCCCCCACTAGTCCTTCGCGTATCCCAAGGGGTACGCGTATCACAGGTTGGGAACCTCTGATCTAATAGAAACACAGTGACAATTCGGTTCATCCAGAAATTCGAACTAAGAAAAACCTGGTCTACAAATGAGAACACCGAGGCAAAACAACAATTTTTAAACTAAATTAAAAAGGGTATAAGGATTGGATTTTAATATTTAACGGCTTTAATAAACAATAAAAAACTATTAATTTCATAATAAGTAATTTAATAAGTAAAATAATAACAGTTATTATTTTTGATAATTTTTAAAACTGCAATTTCAATAAGTAAGTAAATAATTTTGATAAGCAAACAGTATGGAGCAATTTGAATACTCCAATCGTACAATAAAACTTTAAAATGAATAGAAAAACTCACATCTACCTTTTCAATTTCTTTCAAAGTGAGAATATTTTAATTGCTTTATTTGATTGAATACGTTATGCAGAAGTAAAGTCTTTGAGTTAAATAAGGCCTTAAAAAGTTTTCACGTGCGTGTTTATCTAACAAAAACAATTCAGAAAATTTTTTTTATTGTTTCTAGTTGTGAAATCAAATTAACCAAAATAAATCTGAATTATAAACGGTATATTAAAATTATGTTAATAGAAAATTCAAGGAAGCAGACAGAAAAATAGAATTACCGACGAATTCGAATTAAAAACGTTTGAATTAGCCAAGTCCCACTGTATAAGCTATGCTAACACAAAGTTCTAATTTTATAATGAAGCAATTCTTAAATATAAAAGTTGGATTACGGATCGTACACGATACGAGGCAAGTTTTTTTTCCGCATTTTAGTTTGTCCTTTCCTTGCTTGATAATAAGTATATTTATTTTACGATCGTTTCCACAAATAATAAAAGAAGGATGAATTAAGTATTTATGTTCCATTTTTCAAACAATACAAAGCAACGCACGTCAGCAGGTTTGAACTCGCAACCTAGCTATCAGAGCACTTTCCCAATCGATAACAAAGGCGAAGCATGAAAGAAGGAATGAAACATTTGTCTGAAATTCAGGAGCCGAAACTGTTTCGTTCTGCAGCAAAATCAAGTTCCAAAGCACGAGAATTACAAAGAAAAAAACAAAAAACGCAAGACAGCGTCTGTGGTTGTCTTCCCCGTAAGGAAGATAGTCTAACCTGCATGGTACGAAGTAACCACTGGACCAAGCCTGCGTACCTTTGGAAACGCTAAATAATTTTTTAAGCATTTCTTCTTACCAGATTATTCGCCAGCGCTATCTGCCATCTGGTGGCTGCATGGGAAAACTTTTTCACTGTTGGGAAATTTGTATCAAAATCTAATGCCAGTTATAAACAAAATCAGAGATTTAAAGGCTCCAAACATTTTTTTTCACAGTGGGTAAACTTTCGTAAGCTTGTCGTTTCTGTTTTGAGTGAATTTTTGGGTACGTCATTAAATTCTAAATCTGTAATAATGACAAAAATATACGAAAATGTAGGACAGGACAGTAGTATTTTTTTCACCATATTATTTATGGCGGCGCTAGCGTCAAACTTGACTTGTTATTGAAATGTAAAATGTATCTTTTGTATCTGGCAATATTGTTATCATTCCAGATTGTATCCGCGCGATGCGATGTTGTTCGCATAAGCTTTCGTCATGTAAATAAGTGGTGTAAATAATGTAAATTAAATGTATATACAGTATACTCTCTATTATCCGGTTTGCGGATTATCCGTGCTCATTCCGGACTCACAAAAAAAATTAAAGAGAAACATTTCCACTCTTATCATGCATGTAGAATCGATGTTGATGTTCGATCGAGAGATTCATTCCGTGAAACTAGTGAGCCGTAACGGCTTAGGCTAAATAATAGATTTTTTTCTTTTTCCATCTACTTGCGATCTCTACCTGTTCAACCCCTAATTTTCCGAGAAATGAACCATCACGCTTCTCCCTAACACGTCATTCTTTAACCTCTTCGTCCTCTTTCACTTTCGCATGTGTTCCTTTAGTTTTTGCGTCTTGTTTATCGTGAGTTAGTTGCGTGAAATTTTCTACTGATAAAAATGAGTGGTTTGAAACTAAAACGAAACGTTTTAAATGTTAAACAAAAATTAGAAATCCTTCAAGAACTTGATAATGGAGAATCAGCTAGTACTGATGCAGAAGATGCACTAAATGAAGGAAATACAATTTCTCATTCTGTTGTTCTACAATCTGTGGAAACTTTGTTAATTATATGGGACAAAGAGGATATGATTACGGTTACATTACTGCGGTTCATCAAACATGTGTCAATATACGAAAAGAGATGAACAAACAGCAGAAACAAAAACGCATTACAGATTTTTTTAAAGCAGTAAATGTTAAAAGGAAAATTCCTAGTTTGATGTTATACAGCATGCAAATGTAAGTAATGTTTATATTTTTGTACTGATGTTGATTTTTTCTTTAATAAAAAGGAGTTTTCGGATTATCCGTGTTTTTCTATTCTCCGTGCGTTCCCTCCCGGTGATTAACCCGGATAATCGGGAGTGCACTGTAATTTAAATCATCGTTTTATTGCAACCACACTTCCAGCACCCCATCTTAACGCCAAATATTCTCCAACGCTATCTGCCATTTAGTGGTTGTATGGAAAAAAAAATTTAACTGAAAATTTGTATCAAAATGTAATGCGAGTTATAAACATCATCAAAGATTGAGCGTTGCAATTTTTTCACATTGGTAAAACTTTGGTAATCTTGACATATTTGTTTGGGAGTAAATTTCTGGTCACGGTATTAAATTCTAAGTTTGTAGCAATAGCAAAAATTTACAATTACAAATGCAAGAGAGAGCAGTGGTTGTCCCGCCCATGAAGAAGATATTCGAAGCTATGCGAAGTGACCAGTGGAACGAACCTGCTCGTCCTGAGGGGACGCTAATTTTTTAAGCATGTTTTTTTTTTATCACCAGGTTATTTAGAAAATTATATGCAACCTAATGAAAACAAAGATATACGAGTAAGGAGTTAAAAAATACTACTTAAACATATTGAAATATTTAATTTATTTTATAATTTTTTTTGTAATTTTGATATGTGTTTCCTGTAAAATTTTGCAGAAAGTTTTAATTCATCTCAGGAATTATTTCAATCTAATAAAGATGAATATCAATAAGTAAATATGGTTATTATTCTATTTCGCACGTAAGTTTAATTGTAAGCATGAAGGTATAGTAAGTAGTAAAAGTATACGGATATACGAAAGCGTAAAAAGAAAAAAAAATCTCACTTTTTTTCAAAAATTGTTTACAATGCTGCCTTTTATAAAATAATCTAGAAAAATATTCTTTGCACCTTTACCTTTACACTTATGAAATAATTTTTCCTTACGAATAACTGAAAATTCAGATGTTAGAAGCATCTATTTAATTCAGCTTGGTCATTACTGCTGATCGATTAGCATCGAACCAGCGTCCATCTGGGAGAATTACATTTTATTCATTTTATGAGATGATTAAAAACGAAATAATTGTTTATGTGAAGAAAGAGTTTTGCGTCCGAAATATTCACTAGAGTTTGAAAAATCAAAACGTAAGATTGCGTCAGTGGTACAAGTGTTGTTCAATTAAAATGGGCCATTGCTGATTCGACGAAAACAAAATCAGAATGGAATAGGTACGACTTGCAGGGCCGGCCCTAACAAAAGCGGGGCCTGGTGCAAAGTTGACTTGCGGGGCCTTAAAAGAAATATCATATAACAAAATAATAATTTATTGCATTTTGCTGTTTATTATATTGAATGTGAAAGTAAACATTTCGATCATACTCATTCATAAATCAAATTACAAAAAAAATTCGTTTATCAATCAAATAACAAAAAATAGCTTTTTCATAAACTCATAAAATACAATTTGAAATGCGCGTTGCTAGAATAAAGTTACAATTTGTTATTTTTCATTCATTTTCTTACACTTTTAATAGCAATTTCGTTCATAATATTATAACAATTTAAGTTTGTGGCTAATTTGGATTTAATAGATAAAACCGCTAAGGAGATGATTCGTTCTAGACAAATGCTAGATCTGAAGTTTTGTTGTTATTTTCAATAATGTGAGATTTTTCTGCAGAAACGACGATAATTGTCTATGTCGATATATTCTTCAGAAAAGTCACAAAATTTGGATACAATTCAAATAAATTATCTCTAAATAAATATTATAATATTGGGACTCTGAAAGGCAAAACTTGACGACAAATTTTGATTTCATTAACTTAACCAATGCAATCAATATAGTCTTGGAAAGTCGAATTTAAGTTTAAGAAGATCGTCTTCAATCAGTTTTGACTATTATCCTAATTATATGAAAATCCATGTGAAGTCTCATGTTCGTGATAAATTTCGAATCTTTTCTTAACAGCAAAAACGCCACTAGCGATTTTGATTAAACAAATATTGAATTCGGAAACATTCTTTGCCAAATGAAATATGCTGATAGGTTCTTTCAAAACAAAATAACCTCTTTTCCGTCCAGTACTTATTTCCGACCAGTACTGATTTTTTTTAAATTCATGTATCGGTTTCAACTACTTCTTTCGCAGTAATTAAAAGAAGATATAAATCCTGATTTGGGTGCGTTTCAAACAATATTAAAAGGCCTTTTAAATGTGAATTTGCAGCACCAATATCTGTATAATTTTGAAATATCTTGCTTACAATACTTACTTCATTCAGTATGCCATAGAAATTAGCAAACTTAATAGACAAAAAAAACCTCAAAAGAAGTTTATTTTCGATAGATTGGATTTAGGATTTCATTTCTCATGTCAGTAGCATGTTCAAAAACGTATTTCAAATTTAAAGAAAATTGTTGTACTGGTTATCTCACAGATTTCCCACTTTCGAATGAGCATTCCCACGTCATTTCTCTCAGTAATTTTCGAATAAGATATTTGACAGGCCCTTTTGATATATCTCAGTGCATCACAGAACTTGAAAAAAGATTATATATTCTTTCTAGAGATTTAAAAAAAAATTAACAAGAGAAGATGATTCTGAAATGTCTCCAGGAACTAGATTCAAATTTTGACTTCCGCAGAGCCTATACTGTGCTTTGGAATACTTTTGCATGATAAGCGTGTTGTGCACCTTTGTAGGAACCCTCTCATATTAGCTCCGTTATCAAACCCCTTTCCTTGAAAGGTGGAATTAAATTTTGTGACAATTTTGTCTCGCCCTCCTGCCGGCGGATGGCGCTGCAAGGACTTTTCCCAATCAGAAGCAGGATAGACAGAGTGGCTTGACTGTTCGTGCGAGGACGGTCGCTTCTGTTTCCCTCTCACTGAGACCCGACGGACAAATCTCGCGATACTTAGCGAGTTGTATAATGCAATGTAATCTTAGTTAATCCAGAATAATTCTACGTGGAAGATGTGAGAGCAATAAATTTAATTAATTTAACTTTGGCCCAACTTTATTTTAACCGTCGATTTCACTTCCTGTGAGCTAGCCGAAAATGGCGGTTAAAATTTCCTGAATTTAATTTCTCCTTTTCTAAAAGGTTTTCAATTTTAGCCGATAACCCTTTCCCTGTCGAATCTTTTAACATTCCAAACAAAACAGAAAAAATCGTTCTTGTATACTCACGTCACTTTTAGAGTAATCTACATTAACATATGTTAAAATATCGCATTATTATCTGTTGTCATAAATATTATTGTTCTTAACGGCTCACGTTTTCTTAAACGTTTACAGTTTCCTTATAATCGCTTTCCTCTTCATTAAGACGAGAGCTGGCTTTTTGAAGATCAGGATTGTTTTCTTGAATGTCATATGGCGTAATCTCATTTCCGCGATTTTGATTTCCCAGTTATTTTGAATTATAAGTTTCTTCAATTTGCTGCACACTTTAAGTTTTTAAAAATTCTGCAAGGGAGTTCCTTCCTTTTTCTAAAACTTCTCTCTATCCGTTTATGTCTTAAATTTATCAGAGACACACAAATATTTTCTTACGGCAACTCTGTCTCTACTAGTCATGTTGCGAAATTGTCGCAAAAACAATATTATAAAAAACATTGAGATCGCTATTTTAGTAGAATGATTAGCACAAACATCAATAAAATATATAATAAAGTAAATTTCAATGATATATTACATTAAACACTTGGTTTAAATACGAATATTTTATTTATTTTTCTCACTTCGTGATAAAAACTTACGATCAGCCGTTACAACCAGTGGCGGTTTTCCGCACAGGCGTCAGAGGCGGCCGCCTCGTGTTTCGAGAATCTAGGGGGCCTCAAAATCTATGCAACATACATCGCAGTGATAAGCCGGTGTCTAATTTACGATATTGCAGCTTTAATTCAATTCACAGAAAAGATTCTCCCTCTTCTCTTTAAAAAAATAAAGGAGTGAAAACAGTGGAACGAAGCATTGGGAGGAAATAAGCCTTGGGGATTTATTGCCGTCGAAATTCGACCACCCGCATTTACCGATGTTTCTCCCAAATGTTGAAACTGATCTAGAAACCCTCGAGCAACCTTCCGACTATTGGAACAGGACACCTCTTCTGTGCAAAGTCCAGCCGCAAGGACTTATTTAGATTTTTTATTGGTATCGGAAGCGACCGGAAAGACTGAAGGGATTGCATCCCTTTGTGTGAAAAGGGTGCAGTTCTTTTGAAAGATGGCTATAAGACGTGCTTTCTTCGAGCCATTTGTAGTTTCATTTTACTGTCATACAGTTGAAAAACAAGGGAATTCGCCTATCTTTAAAAGAAACGGTTTTCTTGGCTGGAGCTGTTACTAGAGAGGAAGGGGGAAAGAAATTTTGCCGCTTGAAGAAACCAATTGACATCAACATTAAGAGGCTTTTGAAACTTGCGTGACAAACTTAACCACAAAATATGCTGATGATATCGAAGCACGTTATTTTAAGGACGAAGTGAAACATTTTATTAAATACACAGAAAATGAAAAGTAACAAATCCAATGGATATGCACAAATTGATTAAAGATGGTCTGCAATCAACATTTCCCAACGTAGAAACAATTTTAAAATTTTTTTCTCACTCTACCAATTTATAATGCAAGTGGAGAGAGATCGTTTCCAGTTCTGAAACGCGTCAAGAACTATTTGCGGATAAGTCTGAGCCAACCGCATTTAAATGAATTGTCGCTTTTATTTATTGAAAATGATGCAGTACAGGAATTGAATTATGAAAAAATTATAGACAAATTCTCAAAATTAAAAGCAAGAAAAGTGACTTTTTAGCAATTTTATGTCTTTCCACACCTGTTTCTGTGTTCATAAAATTTTTCTCCGAATTTCAAAAGTAGCATTTCATTGCTGCTACTAATATATCTGATGTAATATTTATTTTTGTATCTCCTTCTAAAGTTTAATTTCATTTTTTGTTACCTTTTAGCACTGTAATTTGTTTTATTACCACTGAAGAATATTTATTTAATTATATTTTTATATCAGAGAACGTGTGAATAAACTGAATTAGTAAACAAATTTTTCATGGTACACTTTTGATTAGTCATATTATATATAAAACAAATTGCTTTGCTTTAGAATTCCCATTCTCATTTTTTTAAAGACCAGAACAGTTTAAAAGAAAGGAACAGTAAAAAAAAATAATAATGATTTACTTTGTAGGAGCTTAAACTATATAATTTTTTTTTGGATAATTATCTTAATTTACCTTAAAATACCGTTTTAAAAATTTTTCGGGAGAGTAATTCTATAGTTTCCCTCTTTTTTTGCTTGTATTGTTATTAGAATATAGTACCATTCTATCCTTTGGGAGAAAAGAGTAGACACTGCTTATTCCAGCTCCAAACTTAGATGGCTATAAAATGGTTCTCAGTTTATGGTAAAATTCATTATATTTCATAAAGATAAATTGCTGATTCCTGAGCTCATTTATCATTTTATAAATGAATAAGTTACCTTTATTAAATTTAAGTGAAGAAAAACAAAAACTATATTTATTAAAAACAATTTCGAAACTTGGTTCCAGTTTAATATAGAATTTGAATACTTGGATACTGCGATGTCCTACCCATTAGATAGAATCAAAGACTGAAAGATATCACTGTCACTTAATTATTTTAAATTTCAAACCAAAAAATCTCTGTTTTGAATAAAAAAGACTTCTTTATCTATTTAAAATCATATATATATATAAAAGAAGCGAAAAATAATTGAAAAATATTATATATAAATTATTAAAAATATTAAATTATATATATATGTAACGTTGTTCCGTTAAGTGAAGTGTAGAGGTAGTTGAAGAAGATTGCAGTCGTTAAATGTCTAAAACATTTTATTCCATTTCGAAGATAAGCAAAATCAAATAAGTTATAGAGTACTCAATATTATATTAAGATTAAACGTTTAAAATATTAGGAGAATATTAAATCCATGGCCAGGAGTGGAGAATTACGCCGAAAAACGGCGTGACTGCTCAATGCATTACATGATTACGAAAAGAGAGAGAAATACGCAGGCGCGGAGAGTTTTTAAAATACCAAAAAGGGGAAGTACCGAAGTTGAGGCTCTAGAAATATTGCGACTCTTGCGAGTCTAGTTAGAGTAGAAGTGTTTTTTAACATAGGATTGAAGTAGAAATAATTCTTTCGTAATTAAAAATTAACTGTCGTTAAAAAGGATTTATTTTAAATATGGGAAAATTTTTAAGTCATTACATATATATATATAATTCAAATTGGATAACGAAGACCAAAAATTAAAAGCAGAAATAAATTATTTTACATCACATTTTTATCATCAATAAAGTTTTCTTGGGAGGGGGGGGGCTCAAAATAATTTTGCGCCTGGAGCCTCATATCGTCAAAATCCGCCAATGGTTACAACGCAAAGACAATGAAGCACATTGATTTTACTTGTCTCACTTTGTAGTCGTCTATATAATAAAACTCAAAGCAGCCAAACTTGCCTTGGATTGGTCGCCGTGAAATGTGCACAAATCAGGTGACTATATTTGAATGCATGTATATTAGGATTTAAATAAGAAAAAGAAAGGTTTTTCAATTTGCAAAATCAGACAGCGGAGCGAGGCCTTTAAAGAACGCGAGGGCTAGTGCACTCGCACCGTTCGTAACGCCTTCCGGCCGGCCCTGACGACTTGAGCAACCCTACCCTAAATCACTTTGAATACGCCAATTGCACAATAAAATTTTAAAATAAATGGAAAAAGTCACATCTAGTTTTTCAAATTTGTTCAAAGTGAGAACGTTTTAATTGCTTATTTGATTGTATACATTGTGCAGAAGTAATGTCCTTGTGGTAAACCCAACCATGGCGCCGAGGAGATTATGGCAACCTCCTTTAGATTCGCTTTGAGAATCTGTTCTGGCAGACAGAGACGAGACTCGTATTGTAACATGTGAAGTAGGTGTGGCGATTTGAGTCAACAATAAAATAATGGAACATAAATACGTCTTCTTTATCCATATCCTCTTATCAATTTAGGCCTTGAAATGCTTTTCACGTACGAACACCGAGGACAGAAACTTTGAGTTAGTTATCTGACAAAAACAATTCAGAAATAACATTTTTTTAAATATAATTTCTGATTTTGAATTCAAATTAACCAAAATAAATTTCAATTATAGACGGTATTTTAAAATTACACTAATAGGAAATTCAAGGAATCAGACCGGAAAATCGAATTACCGGCGAATTCGAAAAGTTTTGTATAAGCTATGCTAACACAAAGTTCTAATTCTTAAATATTTCGTTGATTTTTTAAAAGTGGATAACGGATCGTATACGATACGAGGCAAGTTTTTTTCAGTATTTTAGCTTGTAATTTACTTGTTTATTAATAAGTATATATATATGTATTTACGATTGTTTCCACAAATAATAAAAGAAGGACGAATTAAATAGCAACACACATCAGCAGGTTTGAACTCACAACCAAATAATCAGAGCACTTTCCCAATAGATAACAAAGACGAAGCTTAGAAAAAGGAAGGATACAACTATTTGAAATATAGGGCCGAAATAGTTTCGTTTTTCAGCAAAATAAGATTCCGAAGTACGATAATAATAATAACCAGCGGGAGTGTTCTCCCCTAAACTTTCTCGTATACTTCCCCCAAAAGGTGCCTTCCCCCGCGCGGCTAAAAAAATTCGAACCTATTGTTACCCAGAATCCAATGAATACCAGAAGGTTTTTTATTATAGTGATTGAAAAATATCTAGGTAAAGAATTTCAAAGAGATGCGTAACGATTTTTCTCTCTTACCGGCTCAAGGGAAAACTGGCGTAATTCGCTACTCCGTAATGAAATTCCGTTCCGTTCTTCCAGTAGGCATGCGCGTGGAGATACGGATTTTCTTCAAAAGTAAATTATACAGACCGACAGACAGTCAACCCATGGACGGATGTGGCCCAAAATTTTATACGGACCTACATTCATGATGATAAAACTGTGTACCAAATTTTATTCATCTAGCTATTCAAGTTTTTGAGTTATAGTGTTCACATAACCGCGGGCAGACAAATAGAGACTTCCCGTGGACGGATTTTGTCCAAAATTTGATAGAAACCTACAAAATATGTGTCACGCTCACATACCAAATTTCATCCCTGTATCTCTAATAGTTTTTGAGTTATCGTGTTCACAGACACACACACAGACAGACATAATTCCAAAATTGTGTTTTTCGAACTCAGGGAGGTCTAAAACGTGGAGATTCGTCAAAATCTCGAGTTCGAATTTTTTGACGATTACAGTACTTTCTCTTTGTATACTTCGCATACGAGAAAGTAAAAATGCAGGACAGAGCCCGTGGTTATCTTCCCTGAGAAGATATATGACCCGCAAAAGTCGAAGTAACCACTAGACCAAGCCTGCACACCTTTCGAGACGCGACAGATTTTTTTAACATTTTTGTCAGCAGATAATTTGCCAGCTTGATCTGCCATCTGGTGGTTGCATGGAAAAACTTTTTAACTGTCTGAAATTTGTATCGAAATCTAATATAAGTTATAAACGACATAACAGATCAGGGTTGCCATATTGGCCTTTTTAAGGCCAAATTATGGAAATTTGGCTTTTTCATTTGGCCTTAAATTCAATGTTGGCCTTTTTTGTCTTCATTTTCGTTAATGACTTTTAGAACAATTTTTAATTATTTATTCTATTGTTTTCACTTTCTCGTATACGAAGTATACAAAGAGAAAGTATTGTAATCGTCAAAAAATTCGAACTCGAGATTTTGACGAATCTCCACGTTTTAGACCTCCCTGAGTCCGAAAAACACAATTTTGGAATTATGTCTGTGTGTCTGTCTGTGTGTGTGTGTGTGTCTGTTTATGAACACGATAACTCGAAAACTATTAGAGCTAAGGGGATGAAATTTGGTATATGATCTTTAAACATAATTTGTAGGTTTCTATCAAATTTTGGACAAAATCCGTCAACGGGAAGTCTGTCTGTATGTTCGCGGTTATGTGAACACTATAACTCAAAAACTTGAATACCTAGATGGATAAAATTTGGTACACAGTTTTATCGTCATGAATGTAGGCCCGTATTAAATTTTGGGCCAAATCCGTCAAAAAGGGGCGTTCAAATTGCATATTCAATTTCTTTTAATCCGATTCTCATGCGCAAAGTTCTGGTAGCAATCTGCTATTGTTGTAAATTTTATTTACAAAAATAAATAATGTTCTCAAACATGAATTGTAACAAATTGTTGTTGTAAATAAAATTCAAACCGATCTCATTATTTCAGCAAATCTTTTATTTACGAGCTTTTGCAATTGTTACGATTGTGGTAGTATAAATTGTTTTCTTGGGAATTCAATTCCAAAGCAGAATTTCCGCTTTAGTATTCATTGCATTGCCTATTTTATCTCACCTGCTTCAAAGTAATATTTTTTTGAAACGTGGCAACAGATATTTGATTTCAGGTTTGTTGGTTTGTTTCACTTTCTCGTATACGAAGTATACAAAGAGAAAGTATTGTAATCGTCAAAAAAAATTCGAACTCGAGATTTTGACGAACCTCCACTTAGAAAGTATACGAGAAAGTTTAGGGGAGACCACTCCCGCTGGTTTAATAAATTTTTGATATTACACATTTCAAATGATATATAATGAGCTGCCGAACGAAATAGCTCCTGAATAGAACAAGGATGTTTTAAGTTTCTTTCACTTAAATTTTAGTTTAATAATAGAACATTGAACATATGCCTATCAAGTGGGATTCGTTTTCATGAAGAATCAACTTTTTTTTCTAATAGGAAAGGAGGTTTTCAATCAATTTGTCAAATTTGGCCTTATTTTTAAGAGGGTTTGGCCTTATTTTGTCATTTTGATATGGCAACCCTGTAACAGATACGAGAATTGCGATTTTTTTTCACAGTGGGAAAACTCTTGTAAGCTTGACATATTTATTTCGAAGTAAATTTCGGGACACGGCATTAAATTCTAAGTTTTTAGCAATGGCGAAAATATGCGAAAATGTATGATAAGGCAATGACATTTTTATCACCGAATTTTATTCGCCTGCGCTATCTGCCATCTGGCAGCTGTGTGAAAAAACATAATAATTGTCTGATAACTTGCATTAAAATGTAATGAGAGTTATAAACAACATCAAAGATATGAGGGTTGAAATTTTCTTTCACAATGGCAAAACTTTCTCAAGCTTGACATATTATTTGGAAGTACATTTACACGACATTTAATTTTAAGTTTGTAATAATGGAAAAAATATACGAAAATGCTGTCTCTCCCATGAGAAAGATATTCGAAGCTATGCGAAGTGACCAGTAGAACGAACCTGCCCGTCTCCGGAGGGCTGAGGGTTCGAAACCCGATTCCATTAAAGATCCGTCGTGTACAGCGCCTGTTGCATATTAAATCATACATAGGGTCTCAAACGTGCTGGTGCGGTGCGGAAGCTTGAAGAGGAGGTGCCAGCTTAGGTGTCGTCCTCGTCATCTGATCGCGATTCAAAATTACGAGGTCGGACCCAAAATAGCCCTCGTGTTGCTTCAAAACGGTACGTTAATAAAACTAAAAACTGGTTGTGAAACGCGACTTGTATATTAAAGTTTTGGTGAAGGAAAATCAGTTTTTCCGTCAAATTAAACTATATATGTTGTGTACCGCAGTATATATTTTTTAAAAATTAAATTCCTAATGAAAACGGATTAGAAAACTAATCAACTGCACTTATAATTTTCTATATCATTTTGTGTGAATACAAACACATTTTCTTTCTCGTCAATTAACTTAAAAATATCTTCAACTTTGAGATTCATAGATTAATAAGAGTACATCAAATCGGAGAAAAATTATTTAAAAATAAAATTATATATAATCCGATTTCTTTTACTTCTGAGCTTTATCTGCAGTTAAGTATGTGAATCAATAAGTTTGGTGCAGTTTCGAACTCATAACCTGATTTCCGCCGTACAGTTTCAATCGAAGACAAATAGGAGCTGAGATTAAACGAATGCAAGAGGATATATATAAAAAAAGAAATATCTCTCAAACGAAATCAAATGTGACATTTTTGATGACAAGAAAGTCCAAGGGAAAAAAATAATAAAAAACCACAGGACAGCATCCGTGATTACTCTGGCTTAACCAGAGAAGTTCGAAAATCTGAAGTAACCAATAAACTAAGCCTATGCGGTCGGAGCAGGACTAAATTTGGAAATAGCACATTTCACATTACATATTAAAAAGAACAATATTCTGTTTCAATAAATGATATGTATCTTTAGATGTGCAAGAGATCATTGAGGAATAAATGGTACGACATAAGCAACCGCAAGTGTAAAAGTTTAAGTAAGCATTATTAAAAAAATGAATTAAACCAGAGTGTCATTATTGCATAAAAGCAACTATTCAAATAGCACAGAATGATACCGTAAGAGATAAAAACTTGTTATTAGTAATATTATCGTTCTAAGTCTTACGAAATATGCACGAAAACTTGCCTTTCTTCGAGGTTAGGTTGTAAACCCATCGAAGCTCCGTTCTAAATAATGAAATTAACTAGGAAGGGCGGTTATTAAAAAAAAAAAAAAAAAACGGTTTGCAGTTAAACCGGGTTTATTATTATTTTTTTAAAGCAACGTTTGTATACAGAATTTTTTATTCATAATAGTATACAATAAGTAAGTAGTAATACAATAGTTCAGTAATCAGTAATGATTATAAATAAGTAATTAATACAATCTCTATTAATAATAAAAGAGAAAGTCTGTCTCTGTGTGTGTGTGTGTGTG
>BGPR01018846.1:7909-30233 GCA_013235015.1 Araneus ventricosus | reverse complement strand
ATCCAGCGTCAAAATAAGCACAACTCCTCATAAATGGACTATATAATTATCTCGTGGATGGTCCTTACTCGCGAGACCCGCAATCCAGCGTCAAAACAAGCACTCTCAAAACACACACAGAAATCAGAGAAACACACAAAAAGAAGGAATAAAAAAATCAGGAAATGAAAGTTTGGGGAAAATAATAGCCAAAGGAGTCCAGCTTCTCCGTTCGTAGTTTTCCTAAGAGGGATTTTTTACTTTTTGGCCAACTGTAAGGTGGTCAAAAAGTAAAAAATCCCTCTTAGTTGTGAAATCACATGTCGTTATGCATTTTCAGACTAAAAACGCATTACAAAAGACATATTTTTTATTTCTCTTGTATTCCAAATCGTACAAAAAAATACTCAGAAGGTCCTTTCTCATTTCATGATCATTAGGTATTAGCTTCGTATCAATTTTTCAGCTAATAGGAATTATCTCGACCGAAGTTTAGGATTTTCATAAGGTACATTACAATCATGGCTTTTCTAAAGATAAAAGCGACTTGCAGCCTTTTCTCTTTACTTACATCCGATATTTTTTGCATAGCAAAAAAGTATAAAGTAAATGTGCTAAGACAAGTTCGATGTTTCATAACTTCTCTGAGTTTCGAGAAAAGCAACCTAGGAAAATATACGAGTACACCCAAAGCAATTCGAAAATTCATACATGCCCCATCAAGGGTAAAAAAAGGAAATGGAATTCTAGCTTCGTTCACTTTCAATTAATCCAGCAAAAATAATGATTGTCCATTGGAGAAAGATAATTTTTTTTGTAACGTTAAACACAAGAAGATCCAAACAGCAATGCAAGAAAGAGCAGTCTATAGGAGAGTAGCTATGGATTCTCTTATAGGTGGACTCAAGAAAAAACGGTTTTCTCATATAGAATTTACAGATGCATTGTACCAATAGAAGGGAAAAATAAATGAAAAAGTTTTGAGAAGTGTCGAAAAACCACGAAGCTATCGAATTGAATATTTGCGACTTGATCATTAGCAGACAATTGTTAGAATTTTCGTACATTCCAAGCTGAGGGTTAATTCAAATGCATGTTATGAGTTCACTGCTTGATTGCATATTCTCATCATTGCATCTGAATTAACTAGTTTATCACTGCCAAAGTCAGAATAGAAAGAAGAAAAGGATTTAAAAAATGCTGAGCTTTCATCGTGACTGAATGAAGGAAACAGCACTTAGGCAACTGGTTAGGATAGGAAAATCTAAATACAACCCGAATTTTGGGCAAAAATTGGCCGCGTTTGATAATCTGAAGAAAAATATGTAAAATTATTTTAGATTATACAAAAAAATGCAGAGCATAATGTTTTGAAAAACTTAAAAAGAACATTACGATTGCTTTCATACTTAACCAGATTTTATTTCCATATCGGGATCGTGTCGATATGGTTAAGGTATCTGACTACGTGAGGGAACGAATTTTTGAAAAAGCGCTTTAATGTGCAATTTCAGTTCATCTGACTCAATATGATTCAAAACAACCAATAATACCAGTCAGGAAATTTTATGTCACTTGAGATTCAGTAAAATGGGATAATTTAGGTAAAAAAGGGGTAAAATTAGAGCAAAAAGCAAAACACTCTAGCAGAAATTCTAATCCATATATTCAAATTATTTCTCTACACAGCACATTTATAGCTATGGTGAAGGCAATGAACTAGGATCTAAGAAATACTTGCATTTACAGGAAAGTTCTGGCCAGTCGAGTATTCTCTCATTCAAAATTTCGCAAAATGCATAGGTATAATCAACATTAGGCAGCTCTAAATCAAAAACTATTGATCTCAAAACTATATGTCTAGTTCATTGCCTTTACTACACTTCAGACAACATATATACAAAATTTCAAGGGAATATATAGATAATGTTTTGAGATATCGTGTTTTGCGTAAGTGACTTTTGACGAAATATAAGTTTTCCAAAAAACGCGTTTAAAGTTTTAATTTGCTTTTCATTAAAAATATATTTATTTACCTTCTTTTGAAATTTGTCACATTTGTAGGATATACCTTCTTTGTTCAGAATCTTGTCACATTTTTTCATTCTGAGGGCCAATAATTTTTTTCTAGCGTTTTTTGTTCCTGCCAAAGACTGTCTATTAGAAGTGACGATTCTATGGTTATTGAGGTTAAGATATTATTTCAATGTATATGTTGGCCAGGAACTGTTCCCAGTTCATGAAATACTCTTTTAAGACCATAAAATCAATCATTAAACAACAATTAAGCTATCGATGTCCCAAAACGTGAATTTTGTAACTCCACAAATGTGCATTTTGGCAAAAATGTTCATAGTAGCTTGTCGAAACTCAAAATCTTATTCAAATTGACATGACTTGCAGATAGAGTGTATAATTAATCGAAATAAATAAAAAGCAAATTAATTTAGTCAGAGTGCGGTGTATTGGGTATAACGAGGGGAAACAGCCAACTTCCGGTTTCGTTTTTAGCTACCGTGCTTTATAAAAAATTCTATATATCCGTTTCTATTCATCGTAAAAATAAAATAAACCCAGATTTAGAAAGCTAAATAAATGGGCGTTAAAGTAATACCATAAAAAAATTTTGTGAATTTCGACCCAAAACCGTCTTTTAGACGTAGTCAGATACCTTAAAGTGAAAATATTTGATGAGCCAGGGCTAAAACAAAGATGTATTTTTAGTAAAGCTTCTTAAATAGAGCCTTTGCAGGAATCTATTGACGATTCAGTAGAAGCATCAGCAAATTTTACTCCTTCTGATGACGATAATACTTCAAGACAAACATGCTGAACACATTGCAGTGGCTTTTATTTAACTTTTTAACTTCTGGTCATTTATCCCACCACCCCACCCCTGCTACAACCTTCCCTTAAGGTACACATAAATTGGCTGCGGCTTGCAAAGATAATTGGACCACCTACCGCGCTTATATCCTAAGCGATCTCAGAACCTCCCCTCCCCTCAAAAGAAGCCAACCGCCTCAGACCGGCCTTCGTCGCTGTTAAAGGGAAATTTTTAGACCGCCGCCCGGGACGCATATTTACAAACCCTACCCTGATAGAACTGAGGCCGGAAATCAGTCAATATCATTGGCTACGAGGAGCAGTGACGTCGTTTTCAGCTCTCGCACGTACCGTACGGTATTTATAACAAAACAAGAGTCGTCCTACTTTTCTTCTCCGTTTTCCCACAGTTGAGCACAGAAAACATTCTTCCGTGGGTTGTAATATATTTAAGAATGAATTTTTTTACAATATCATACAAAATAAAACATTCCACACTGCAAGAAATTATACTAATGAAAAGTACAAGCACGAGAGCAAAGAACGACGTCATCGGCTCTCGGCGAAGCGAGCCAATCATATTGTCCGATTTCCTGCCTCAGTTCTATCAGGGTAGGGTTTGTAAATATGCGCCCGGGACGCATATAGGCATACTGTACTCGAATAGAACACCATTGTAACTTTGGAGGGCTCTGATTGGACAAGCGAATCTGACCTAACTATGCTTTGCTTGTTTGTTTACCTCTGACCACGCTCTGTCTGATTCTTTCAACAAGCGATAGCGAAATGTTCTTTGTGTAATACCTCATGGCTATTCAGAATTCCAATCTTCCCCCTTCTTTTGTAAACGAAGTTGTTAAAATCGTTGAAGATGAAACCATCGTTCGAAGCAACCTTAAAGTGTTTCCGATGTGTATTTCATGGATAGAAGAATACGGAAGAACATCGGACACGAAACGGAATCTTCGATCTTCTAGACCATCTGGAACAAGGCTTGTGTGCTGGTAAGTAGCAATAATTATTTCAAATCATTATCTTTTAGATGATGTATGTTGTAATCCTATATCAGGCATTATTTCAATATTTATATTTACCACGGTTTAAGTTAACTATTAAAATATGAATTTTAATATTCCAGATCTGAATGGAGCAATAATGAAGCAAATCTAACGACATTAAATCAAGGAGAAGAGAGATTCCCCTTTTGAAAACAAATTCAGGCAATATCTAGAGAAAAAAATTAGTATTTAGAGTTTTAATAACTATAAACAAGATGCACGTATCTCACTGTTGATGCGATGTGCAGAAGAGTGACGTCAGATTCACTTGTCCAATCAGAGCCCTCCAAAGTTACAATGGTGCTCTGCTCTAGTACAGAATGCCTATATACGCTCTGCTCTAGTACAGCCTGGGATTGCCTCGCTCGGTGTCAGAGGGTGAAATAAGTATTAACATAGCTCGAAGTTATACACAGTCCAGTCACATTAATGTGACCACCTGTCAAAAGCCAGAATAACCACCTTTGGCAAAGCGGACCGCTGCCAGACGTGCAGGAAGAGAGTCAATTAGATTTCTGAAGGTGTTCACTGGGATGTTGAGCCATGCCGACTCCAGTGCCGTGGCCAGCTGCGCTAGATTACGCGGTTGAGGATCCATGGTACGAACAACCCGATCGAGGTGGTCCCACAGATTCTCGATTGGGTTTAAATCCGGTGAGTTTGCTGGCCAGGGGAATACGGTAAACTCATCCTGGTGCTCTTCGAACCACGCACATACACTGCGAGCTGTATGACACCTCACATTGTCCTGCTGGTAGATGCCATCATTCTGAGGAAAAATAATTCGCATGTAGGGGTGGACATGGTCCGCAAGGACAGATGCTTACTTGTGCTGATCCACAATGATAAGTGCATCTGGGAGGTCAGTTGCTCAACAGTTGCACTTCTATTCGCCCGAACGCATCTCCGTAGCCTTCGTTTGCCTCTGTCATCTATAGCCCGTGGTGCACCACATGTGCCACGCCGCTGATTTTGGATGGTGCCATATTGCTATGAACGGTATACTTTTACCACGGCGGCACGCGAACAGTTCACAAAATTAGCCGTTTCCGAAATTCTTCCACCCTTGGCCCGAAAGCCAATTATCATGCCCTTTTGGACGTCGGATAAATCTCTACATTTCTGCATTACGCCAACGATTGAAATGCTTTCCGATGCCCTAGGACATCCTTTATATACACTCCACTGCACTGTGCTGCCACCTGCCTTCTGTGATTGGTTATTTCACGTTGACGTCGAAAGTAGGTGGTGGTCACATTAATGTGACTGGACTGTGTATTTCGAAGTTGCACAGTAACAATTTGACCGCCATCAGACTTTAAAAAATTAGATGAACTGACCGCACTGTCCAGTCCCAGACTGAGCAGCATGATGAAGAAAAGCACCGCCCAAAACTGCCCGCCAGGCAGAGTGGCTATGGCCTCGGGGTAGACCTGGAAAACCAGCCCGTGTCCATCGGTGGCAACCGAGTTGATGGGCACGTTGTGCTTGTGCGCCATGTACCCCAGGAAGATGAAGATCACGAAGCCGCTGTAGAAGCTCGTGAAACTGTTGACCATAGTGGTCAGCAAGCAGTCCCTGGAGAGGAAGGAAAAAACGGGTGCAGATTAGTAACTCGATCAACCTTTATTCAATCAGTTTTATAAATTTTCTCTACATATGATAGTGCGTATTTTGTGAAATCTTATACAGAATGTCCGGGTAAAGGATGTCCAGAAGTAATGGAAATATATGGAGAGATTGACACATGAATAGTATTGAAAGTTCTGCGCCTTCGATAGGGAATAACTCAATTTTTTAAAACCACAATAAGTTTTTTATGAAGGTTGCACGTGCGCATTGCCGATAGATGCTTTGAACCACTTTTTGCCGGAGCCATGCGCTGTCTACTAGTTAGAATGTGAATACGGATGTCATAAACTCCCAAATCTCCATACAGAGAGAGCTTGTCTGAATAGAATTGCATTTAAATTGTTGTATCCAAATGTTCGAATTTCGGATGAATTTAAAAAACATTTCTCTGCAGCCATTTATAAAAAAAATGACAGGAGGCTGTCTTTCAAACAGCCGTTGATGTTAAAGGCGTAGGACTACTTTACTCGCGTGACTCTTTTCCGATTTTCAAATTTCTTTTTGTAACTTCTGTAGTTACCCCTTACCTCTAAAATAAAACATTAGTTATATTTTTAACATATGTAGTTACCGAGATATAGAGGATCGCGTCACCAATTCGTGCGTATTTTTGCCCAAATTTGCGACTCTGTTGTCGCTGGTCTACAATTCCGATTTTCATTATTTTTTTGTAAATTCTGTTGTTACCCCTTATCTCTAAAATAAGACATTAGTTATGTTTTTAACATATATAGTTACCGAGATATAGAGGATCGCGTCGCCAATTCATGAGTATTTTTTCCCAAATTTGCGACTCGGTTGTCGCTGGTTTACAATTCCGATTTTCATTTATTTTTTGTAACTTCTGTTGTTACCCTTTGTCTCTAAAATAAGACATTAGTTATGCTTTTAACATATGTAGTTACCGAGGTATAAAGGATCGCGTCGCCAATTCATGAGTATTTTTGCCCATCTTTGCGACTCAGTAGTCGCTGGTTTACAATTCCGATTTTCATTCATTTGTTGTAACTTCTGTTGTTGCCCTTTGTCACTAAAATAAGACATTAGTTATGTTTTTAACATATGTAGCTACCGAGGTAAAAAGGATCGCGTCGCCAATTCATGAGTATTTTTGCCCATCTTTGCGACTCAGTAGTCGCTGGTTTACAATTCTGATTTTCATTCATTTTTTGTAACTTCTGTTGTTACTCTTTGTCTCTAAAATAAGACATTAGTTATGTTTTTAACATATGTAGCTACCGAGGTATAAAGGATCGCGTCGCCAATTCATGAGTATTTTTGCCCATCTTTGCGACTCAGTAGTCGCTGGTTTACAATTCCGATTTTCATTTATTTTTTGTAACTTCTGTTGTTACCTTTTGTCTCTAAAATAAGATATTAGTTATGTTTTTAACATATGTAGTTACCGAGATATAGAGGATCGCGTCGCCAATTCATGAGTATTTTTGCCCATCTTTGCGACTCAGTAGTCGCTGGTTTACAATTCCGATTTTCATGCATTTTTTGTAACTTCTGTTGTTACCCTTTGTCTCTAAAATAAGACATTAGTTATGCTTTTAACATATGTAGTTACCGAGATATAGAGGATCCGGTCGCCAATTCATGAGTATTTTTGCCCATCTTTGCGACTCAGTAGTCGCTGGTTTACAATTCCGATTTTCATTCATTTTTTGTAACTTCTGTTGTTACCCTTTGTCTCTAAAATAAAACATTAGTTATGTTTTTAACATATGTAGTTACCTAGGTATAAAGGATCTCCCATTCAATGTTCTTTGTGACGTTTTGGCGTGTGAGTCAAATTCCTACCTGAGACCCCAATGGGAGGAATGTAGTCCTAACGTTAAAATCTCAGGACTGACTGTACTTGGCTATCTATCATTTACCACTTGGTCACCTGCTGAACCTTTTATGATGGTAACATTCAACTTCATTAACCTGAAAGAAACTTCAGAAGTTGCCTTCTTTAGTGCAACCGAAATCAATAACCAACAATATCTGACTCTCTCTGTGTCAGCCATTACTTTTGGACATTTTACCCCTGACACACTATAAATACAGGATGCTCTTACCTATAGCAATTGTTATGAAAATTATTGTACGATGCGTAAGTTAGATGGACACCAAATCCAACCCCCACTGAGAAGAATACTTGCACCGCAGCATCTACCCAGACCTGAAAGAAAAAGAATAAAATAATTTTAAAAAAATTATATTTTGTTTATTTTTCCTTAAACAAATGGAATATTCCTAGAAGGTAAAGGCGCCCACGCTTTTATTTGAACCATGCATTTAATTGTAATCAGAAAAATTATTTTCAACTTTTGCGTTTATTTTTTCGCATGAATAAAAGCTTATGCCACAATTTTTTCATTTTATTTATTTTATTTTCTACTTTTTAGTGACGGCTGACGCGAATACACAAGACATGTTAGGCATAGTAAACTAAATACAATTATTGAATTTTCCAATATAAAGCACATATTAAAATTATTATATACATATGAAAAATTACATTTTTAAAATGATTTAATGACATTAACTTTCTGGAACATAAATCCGTAATATATTACGTGATAACTTACTATTATTATCAACAATGTAATAGAAAAAAGAGAGTATCGATCTACACAACTTTCTCTTTTTGCTTTGAGTGCGAAGCGTTTGGCGCACACGAAGTAAAAAAAATCTGGTTGTTGGCGAATTCTAATAGAAAGTAAACACAGGACGCGTAGAAACACGAGCTATTACGTCATTCATCGGTGCAGAGACGGAAGTATAGCGTATTCTCTGTTAGCTTCGTGGTGTTGTTACAACCCTACGTAACGTGAGGTTACCACCTTCCAAACTTTGTCACCCAAATATAGGGCTAAAATTTTAATATCATTTTGTTAGGTTTAAAATAGGTATAGATTTCAAAGTTTTTTGCATAATATTGTATTGTCACCGGAAACCCACCACTGTGCAAAATTTCAAAGCTGTAGCTTGATTGGAAGTGGGTAAGAAATGGATTCTAAGATTTGAGGACACGACAGTCAAGTTGAATAAAAGCTTATAAAAGAAAAGAAGTTATCTCAATAAATGTTGAAAATACGTAAAGAAGAAACGTTGAAGAAACGTAAGTCATACAAAGGGTTTAACTATGCAATTAAACACGTTAAAGAGTCTAAAACCTTTTCAGTTAAGTGCTGTTATTATTAATACAACGTTCTTCTATGTCGAAAAATTGCTTTTATTTTTCATTTTACTTAATTAATTAATTTTATTTTGCAGTGGAAACTTAGCTTAACTCATCTCCACAGATGAACGTTGACTTACCTCCAACTGAATCAAAATGACAATTTTTCAATGATTTCTACTACACTGATATTTAATTTCTGAATCAAAATGACACTTTTTCAATGATTTCTACTACACTGAGATTTAATTTCTGAATCAAAATGACAATTTTTCAATGATTTCTACTACACTGAGATTTAAATTCTGAATCAAAATGACAATTTTTCAATGATTTCAACTACACTGAGATTTAATTTCTGAATCAAAATGACAATTTTTCAATGATTTCTACTACACTGAGATTTAATTTCTGAATCAAAATAACAATTTTGCAATGATTTCTACTATACTGAAATTTAATTTAAGTTTAGTTATTATTAGAAACTGTGACGTTGCGGTTTCTGTGATCTTCTTTCTTTACTGCAATATAATTTAATAAAGACATAAACGGAAAGTTCGATAAACTGAAAGCAATTTTTTTTCCTTACGATCCATGTGAAATCTTTATGGCTTGTGTGCCAAGTAAAGATAATTTCAATGTCTTGGAAATTGCCGGAAGCAATATTCTTCATATAGTTCAATATCTATATATTTGAAATAATTTGCCAGAGGACTAGTCCCCAGCCCCAACCACTCGACCGATTTCGACAATTTTGATTTCATATGAAAGCGTATGACCTCTAAATATGTCATCAAGGATTGCCTACCCCCACCACTCTGCATTTTCGAAAGATATCGGTAAATAAAACTTTTACAGAGTCCTTCAGATACTACAACCGCTAATTTGTCTATTTCTTGGTAAACCTGCAGTTTGGCAGTTTCTCGCCAATTTTCCTTGGCGTAATTTTAGTTGCCGTCGCCAAACACTGTTTAGGATGCGCAGTGAGTTTTTTATAGGCCTCCTGCGCATTCGATGGTTACGGCATCTCAAAATGAGAGATTGAGCATGCAGTGTCTTGGGCGTTGCAAGTGTGTACCGGGCAAATTTTTTAACTTTATAAAACATCAGCGGCTTCGCTTTCTGCAAAGCGGGCCCCTCGTAGCTTCGCTTTTTCATTGAGAAACGAAACATACAGGGAAAGCACGAACGCAGGAAAAACACGACGTCTGAAGACGATGAAACGTAGCAAGGGAACCATTGTTTCCAGAAAAGCATTCCTTGTTCGATATTTGGAAGCCATAATATGCAACACAGAGAAAGAGAATCAGCAAATTCGATGAATGAAAATCTTTTAGAAGAGAAGCGAACGGTTATTGAAAAAACTCGTTTGGTAAATAATTAAAAATTCCAAACGAAGTATTATTCAAATCCGTACGCCGACCAATCAATTCGAAGAGCAGACAGTGGACCAATGGAAATGAGGCGAAATTAAGGGCATGCGCCGTAGACCGGTAAACAAATCATTGTCGACGCACGCGCAAACGACGCCGAAAAAATCTTCAACTCGCATCCGAAACAAATGTTCTGGCACACTCTCTCTCTTGGCGACAAACAATTGGCGAGCTTATGGGAAACGAAGTGAGTACGCACCCTAAACTACAGTTTAACCAATTTCTTTCCTCAGGTTTCAAGCGTAACCACAGGCTATTAATGTTACAGGCGAGCAGCTGGTCGCCAAAAGCGGCTAGTTATTAATAAAAATACAAAAAGACTATCAATCTGAATTTAAAAATGACTTCGAAATTCGACAAGAAACCACATTTAAACAATTTCCATTTATTTACCACTAATTAATGCGTCATTTCTTAATTTCATCGCTCGCATACATGAGTGCGTGAAATCCTTCCCGGGAGGCATATTTACAAACCCTACCCTGATAGAACTGAGGCAGGAAATCGGACAATATGATTGGCTCGCTTCGCCGAGAGCCAATGACGTCGTTCTTTGCTCTCGTACGGAAATTATAACAAAACAAGCGATTGAATGTGGACTTTGAATTAGTTTAGGTTTCCGTTGCTTGGATTTCGGAAATTTTGTTCTACGATACGCAACTACGTAGCAATTTTATTTAGTCTAGAGATTATCCTTTTTTTTCGTTTTATTATTATTGGCCTTAATAATAATAATTTTACTATTATTTGGCATTAATTATAGTTAGATTAGTTGACTTTGAAACATCAAATGAACTATTTTCACTGGAATGACGTCAAAAAAACCCAACAACATTAACCTGTTAGTTAATACCCTTCAAACAAAGTTGTTATCATTAGACTTTTCATTAGTATAATTTCTTACAGTGTGGGATGTTTTATTTTTTTATGATATTTTAAAAAATAATTTCATTTTTAAAAATATTACAACCCATGGGAGAATGTTTTCTGTGCTCAACTGTGGGAAAACGGAGAAAAGTAGGACGACTCTTGTTTTGTTATGATTGTCGTACTCTACGTGAAAGAGCTGAAAACGACGTCACTGCCCCTCGTAGCTAATGGTATTGGCCGATTTCCTGCCTCAGTTCTATCAGGGTAGGGTTTGTAAATATGCTCCCGGGAGAGCTCACCACATTGACAATGCTCATGTTCCAACCCTTCCAGTCACAGCTCCGCCAGATTACAGCTTCTGAATGGAAAAACATCTTACCGTCATTCTCCATAAACAAGTACCTTCACATGTTATTATCTGACTAGCTACATGGCCCGGCGTTGCACGGGCGATCTCGAATAATGCGTCATTCCCTGGCAGAGAGAAGAAGTGAGGTCATGTGTCACAAACGCTTAGATAAACCAGAGTTTCTGGGAATACATATTTTTTCATATTCCAAGGTCCAGTTTATAAACGCATGAAGCAAGATGCACTACATACATGAAATCTCAAAGTTAAATCTCACGGGAAAAAACATTTTTATTAATAACCCTATTTGAACGATATTGATTTCTCTCTTTCTTTGTATCAATTACCAAAACCAGCACACAACGCCATCCATATTGCATCTCTTTTTTACTAATTAAAATTTCGGAATTTAAATGGCCAAAATGGATTCCTTGGATTATTCCCCATCTTTTGGTACTTACCGCTCGCTTCTCCGTTCAGCGGTTCGTGAGAAGATAGCCGGACACACATTTGTTTACCTTCGAATTTTAATAGGATAGACGATGTTATGATGCTGATACAACAATGTAGAGATGTGCTTAATGAAGAATTGTTTAATACTTGATCATTTAAATAATTAAAAAGTTTCTATGAGTTATAGATAATCTAATAAAAGACAGTTGAAGCGAATTTATAAGCGTTCTTGTTATTCATGTTGTAAATCAACTTCAACTTATTATTCAAGCTGGAGACTTAAACTTCGAAGTGGTCCAAAAAATACAAACACACTGTAGGTAATAAGACGTTACACAATCGAAGACACGAGTGCAGTTATCCATTTTTAACGAGAGATCTGACAGCGGAGTTTTTATTTACTTTCTCGTATACGAAGTATACAAAGATAAAGTATTGTAATCGTCAAAAAATTCGAACTCGAGATTTTGGAGAATCTCCGCATTTTAGACCTACCTGAGTCCGAAAACCACAATTTTGGAATTATGTCTGTCCGTGTGTCTGTGAACACGATAACTCGAAAACTATTAGAGCTACGGGGATGAAATTTGGTATGTGGTGTTTAAAAATAATTTTCAGGTTTCTATCAAATTTTGGACAAAATCCGTCTACGGGAAGTCTGTCTGTCTGTCCGCGTTCACGTGAATACTCTAACTCAAAAACTTGAATAGCTGGATGGGTAAAATTTCGTACACAGTTTTATCATCATGAATGTAGGTGAGTATGAAATTTTGGACCCAATCCGTCGAAGGGTTGATTGTCTGTCGGTTTGTATAATCGCAATAACTTCTTAACAAAATTACCTAGATAAATGAAATTTGATATGTGGCCTTCTTACCTTAATGGTACATTTATATCCAATTTTTGTGTCAATCGGTTAAAAAAAAGGCGTTCAAATTGCATAATTAATTTTTCTAATCCGATTCTCCATGCGCATGAGAACTGGCAGCAATCTCTGTGCACGCGAAAGGATTACGTCACTTTGTCTTTGAGCCGGCAAGAGTATAACCTGGCAGTGTTTGTTAGATGCGTTTTAATCAGTACGCATCTCTTTGAATCTGATTCTTTACGCAAATATTTTTCAATCGCTATAATCTACAATGAAAAACCTTCCGATAGTCATTGGATTCTGGGTTACAGTAGGTTCGAATTTTTTATCCACGCAGGGGGAGAGGAAATGACAAATTTTTCAGAAGTATACTAGAAAGTTTAGGGAAGGCCACTCCCGCTGGTTTCTTTCGGTTTACTGGTACTGGTATTACATACCATTACTGGTATTACATACCAGTGAAATTTTTTTTTGTTTGAATCCATAGAATCACCTTTGGCTTTGTGAATGGGCGAACTTTAATTATAACAATGCTGCATGTCTAAAATATATTTGAGAACAAATGTCTGACGGGGACTTTTCGCTTCAATAGGAAATGTCTGAAACCACAATGACAAAACTATTTATCCTGGATGGTTCCGAAATATTCAAACGCTTCCATGGACTGGAAACACATGTAAAAATAACTGATAGCCTAATTGCAAAAAATAATAAGGAAATATAATTTAACTAAAAAGTATTCGTTCAATGAAATGTTTCAAAAAGTATTGCGAGAAAGTAGTTCTAGATGCTGTTTTACTTCTGTTATTCAATGCCACAAAATTTGAAGAGGTTATTGGAAACGAAAGAAGAAAAATAAAATAAAATAATAAAAAATAAATAAATAATAATAAGAGGGGGAACAGCACCTTTTGGGGAAGTATACTAGAAAGTTTAGGGTAGAACACTCCCGCTGGTTTAATAAATTAACGTCCCGTTCTCAAGGCTTTTAATTTTGTACTACGGCGGATGACGAGGGCAACGTCTTCCCTCGCGAAATTTCCACATTACACCAGCGAAAGTAAGTCTGACTCTGATCGAATTGATGTGCACCAAGGATATATCTATGACAGATGGAATCTGGTCGCGAACCCAAGAACTTCCGGTTCCACCACAGTTCCTAGGAAGTCGAGGAGATTCGGAAGATATAAAGAAAGGGGAAAATAAATTGATGTGGTTACGAGAGAAATAAAGAATCTTACGTGAATTCTTTATATCAATTGTTATTAGGTAAAATCTGCCATGGAAATTGCGTTACATTACGTTGCAATGGCAACCATCGGGAGTAGCCTCCCCTAAACTTTCTCGTATACTTCCCCAAAAAAGGTGCTGTTTCCCCTCCCCCCGCGTGGATAAAAAAAATTCGAACCTACTGTAACCCAGAATCCAATGACTATCAGCAAGTTTTTCATTGTAGATTATAGTTATTGTAAAATATTTAGGAAAAGAATCAAATTCAAAGGAATGCGCATGTATTAAAACGCATCTATCACATACTTCCAGTCTTGCCGGCTCAAGGACAAAGTGACGTAATCCTTCCGCGTGCACAGAGATTGCTACCAGTACGCATGCGTATGGAGAATCGGATTAGAAAAATTAATTATGCAATTTGAACGCCTTTTTCTTAACCGATTGAAAGGAAATTTGGGCACAGACCTGTAATTAATGTTAGCAATCGTTATACCAATTTTTATTTATCTAAGCCAAAAGGTTTAGGAGATAGAATTTTTATAATTATGCGATTACACAGTCCGACAGACCATCAACCCTTCGACGAATTTGGTCCAAAATTTGATACGGACCTACATTCATGCTGATAAAACTGCGTACCAAATTTTATCCATCTAGCTATTCTAGTTTCTGAGGTATAGTGTTCACATGACCTCGGACAGACAGACTTCCGGCAGACGGATTTTGTCCAAAATTTGATAGAAACCTACAAATTATGTGTAAAGATCACATACCAAATTTCATACCCGTAGCTCTAATAGTTTTCGAGTTATCATGTTCACAGACAGACAGACACAATTCCAAAATTGTGTTTTTCGTACTGAGGGAGGTCTAAAAAGTGGAGATTCGTCAAAATTTCGAGTTCGAATTTTTTGACGATTACAATACTTTTTCTCTTTGCATACTTCGTATACGAGAAAGTAAAAATGTTGACTGCCGAAGCTCTGACAGAAGACCACCACGGCTTCACCTGACTGCAGAAATTGGAGTTTTGTCTCACAGAGAGCAACAAAACCTTATACGAGGATCAAATATTAGCGAGGGCGCAGAAATACGTGGATGAAAAGCCGCCGGAGAAGTAAGTAGGTTCTCGCTTCCCTAATGGATATAGAAATAGTGTGGGGTTGAGTTACTTCCACTCCACTCCCTGCGAGAGGGATTTTGCCGTGGCTGGTGATGACTATTAGAACTCCACCCTCTGTTTCCGATTAAAGATGCGACGACCATCATTCAGATCCCCTGGACAAAGTGGAGGTATCTGGACTTCTGAATATCCAGGTAACGAATCTTAGTACCCTGGCATGGCAACGCTGTGCGTAAACCCCTTACCAGATCAAGCGGGGTGTTTATTGTATTATGCTGGACAGTGGCGAATCCAGGGGAGGGGCTATCGGGCTGCAGCCCCCCCCCCCAGAGCTAAACCAAAATTCTTGATTTAATTTAAAATCACTACAACTGTTTGATCTTAATTTTCATTTTAAAAGAATAGTAATAAAATCGTGACAACATTGCTTTCTGACTTGACAGGCTCGAAAATTTTCCTACTTTTCTAGTCATTCCACATGCACTTGTAGCGTTGGAGCGGTCGGAAACATTTTTCGGTCAGCTTCATTGTATTTTATATTAAATTATCGAAAGTATTCTTTATTATTCTTATTGCCAGGAAAGGAAAGTCTGTAAAGTTAAAGTGTTTTGGTTTATATAAGCCGAGGTTTGACATTCGTCACTACCATACAAAATTTTTATGACCTCAGGCCCCCCCCCCCAGACCCGAATCCTGGATTCGCCACTGATGCTGATAACTTAATGTTACGTTAAAATACATATTTTTACATAGTTGGTGCTCAAGACGAGATACCACTGAAAAGGCAATCGTTTAAGTATTTTTTTTTTATAAAAATGTTTAAAGAAATTAGTAATATAATAGCCCAGATCTGTCTCTCGGTAACGCTCTGACGTCGCCAACAATAAAACTCGCGCCATAGCACCGCGAGACGACGTTAAACAGCATTATTTCATTCTTAAGGAACCTACATTTCAGTCATTTTGAATTTAAAAGAGTAATTGTCGTTCTAATTTCAAATTGAATAGCTCTAAAATAGTGAAATGAAACTCGCTATGATCAATAGTTCCCGAGAAATTAAATTAAATTCTATTAATCATCAAATTAATTTCCGTTTTTTAATAGAAAGTAGTAAATTACGTGAGTGGTATATCGTGCGCGTGATATAGTTTGGACGCCACGATGCATCTGATTATTTAGTGCAATCGTGATGATATAATTTGATACTATTTTTTGGCAAAGTCTGACAAGCAGAGAAATGGTTTGTTTTGGTTAGAATTTCGAAAAAGAATTCCTTTGAAATTTTAACCTTTGACTTACGTTTGACAAGCTGAGAATGTCATGATTATTGAATTATAATAAAATTGTTAAACAACGAAAAATACTTCACACGGAATGTTGTTTACCAAGAGGGTTTCGAATAAGGAAATATATAAATAACAAAATATTTCTTGTCATAAAACATATGTTTATTTTATTTGTTTTCAATCAATGTTAAACATTTCTCTCGCATATATATCTATTTAAACACGTCAAATTTGACGGGAAATCTCTCGAATGAAGAGGCAATTTGCACCCGGCATATCATGACGGGTGATTTTCTAGTTTTTACTTTCTCGTATACGAAGCATACAAAGAGAAAGTATTGTAATCGTCAAAAAATTCGAACTCGAGATTTTGACGGATCTCCGCGTTTTAGACCTCCCTGAGTCCGAAAAACACAATTTTGGAATTATGTCTGTATGTCTGTGTGTGTGTCTGTCTGTGAAAACGATAACTCGAAAACTCTTAGAGCTACGGGGATGAAATTTGGTATGTGGTCTTTGAACATAATTTGTAGGTTTCTATCAAATTTTGGAGAAAATCCGTCTCCGGGAAGTCTGACTGTCTGTCCGCGGTCATGCGAACACTGTAACTCAAAAACTTGAATAGCTAGATGGATAAAATTTGGTACACAGTTTTATCGTCGTGAATGTAGTCCCGTATTAAATTTTGGGCCAAATCCGTCACACAGGGGCGTTCAAATTGCATATTCAATTTCTTTTAATCCGATTCTCATGCGGAAAGTACTGGTAGCAATCTGTTATTGTTGTAAACTTTATTTACAACAATAATAATGTTGTCAAACATGAATTGTAACAAACTTTTTATTGTTGTAAATAAAATTCAAACCGATCTCATTATTTCAGCAAATCTTTTATTTACGAGCTTTTGAAATTGTTACGATTGTGGTAGTATAAATTGTTTTCTTGGGAATTCAATTCCAAAGCAGAATTTTCGCTTTAGTTTTCATTGCATTGCCTATTTTATCTCACCTACTTCAAAGTAATATTTTTTTGAAACGTGGCAACAGATATTTGATTTCAGGTTTGTTTTTTTGTTTTACTTTCTCGTATACGAAGTATACAAAGAGAAAGTATTGTAATCGTCAAAAAAAATTCGAACTCGAGATTTTGACGAATCTCCACTTAGAAAGTGTACGAGAAAGTTTAGGGGAGACCACTCCCGCTGGTTAATATTTTTTTTATCAGAAACAACGGTAGGTTTCGTGTACCAGCGGCCGTTGAAGACGGTTGTTTTGTTTTTCCATTAACACAAAATTATTTGGTCCTAGATATTTCAAAACGCTTAACTAGAATGTCATAATCTTTGATTTGATTCTGTATTAGTCTAGTTGTTTCTAGTTGCCTTCTGCTTGTCTTCTAGCGCACCAAAGAAATTTATAGAAAATAAAGACACGTAGATAAACCCGCGGGAGTGGCCTCCCCTAAACTTTCTCGTATACTTTTCAAACATTTGTCATTTCCCTTCCCCCTGCGTTGATAAAAAGTTCCAACCAACTGTAACCCAGAATGCAATGACTATCAGAAGGTTTTTCGTTGTTGATTATAGTGATAGTAAAATATTGAGGTGAAGAATCATATTCAAAAAGATACGTATGTATTAAAACTTCGCAATATTTATTTTATTTTTATCAAACTCTAGCAATGCAAGTTCCGCGTGCGGAGAAGAAAACAGGAGAATAGCTTGCGCATGCGCAGAGATTGCTTCCAGTACGCAAGTAAAATGAGACGCCCTAAGTGTTTGCTTCCTTACAAAATCTCGCCGCCAGAATTGGTTTTTGGCAAACTGCCAAGTTTTCGGAGTATCCCTTCTTTGCACCGGCATTTACGCATGCGCATGGAGTTGAACAAGTATGCTATTATACAGACCGACAGACAGTCCGACCGTTGACGGATTTGGCCCAAAATTTTATACGGAACTACATTCATGACGATAAAACAGTGTACCAAATTTTATCCATCTAGCTATTCAAGTTTTTGAGTTATAGCGTTCGCATGACTTCGGACATACAGACAGACAGACTTCCCGCTGACGGATTTTGTCCAAAATTTAATAGAAACATACAAATTATGTTTAAAGACCACATACTAAATTTCATCCCCGTAGCTCTAACAGTTTTTGAGTTATCGTGTTCATAGACAGACAGACATAATTCCGAAATTGTGTTTTTCGGACTCAGGGAGGTCTAAAACGTGGAGATTCGTCAAAATCTCGAGTTCGAATTTTTTGACGGTTACAATACTACCTCTTTGTATACTTCGTATACGAGAAGTAAAAAAGAACAGATAATTTCTAGTCAAAGCAGAATTATTTGCATTCCATTTGCTGAAAGCACGTGAAAACTTGCTTATTTGCTGATTTTTTGTGTTCTGTCTTTGTAAAAGTTGAGTTTCCACCTACCTGAGAGTTGAGAAGCTTGGAGACGTCCGGACTGAGGTAATACTTAACGCCCTGACCAGCGCCCGGCAGGAACGCGCCCCGGAACAGCAGGATGGTCAGGATAACATATGGAGCCGTCGCTGTCACCCACACCACCTGCAGAGCAACAATTTTTGGCTTTATGGTTATTGTAACAAATGGTTTCGAATTAAGACTGGAATAAGCGGCAACATTGAAAATACATGATTGATGTTACCATCCAGGGAAACTACCTCTTATTTTTAAAAAAACATCTTGGTTTCCTGCAGTAACATCTGTGATAGGTCAGTTCTTCAGTCTTACAAACATATAGTCTTAACCCTCCAGCCGTTAGGCTTTCAGATTGCTACGTTTAACGAAATTGTCACGTTGAAATAGAAGGTTATTCTCCAAGTTGTGAGGTTCCAGACAAAAGGATTGCAACCCCTTGTGGTCATTTTCCCGTCGTAGGAGTCTATTAGACCTGTTACTGTTCGGCAGTGACAGATGACTTCTGTTCTCGATTCTTTGTGACAGGATCCTTTGTTTGAAGACCCTTATTTGCGTATTCTCAGAAAAATTGGTCAAGCTGGCCCTCCCCTCTGACCACAGACACTCCCTCCCATTATGTCGCCGAGTGACACCTGGGGGAAGAGAAAAACTTGTAGAAGGAAAATCTCGTGTCTGACTCTTATATGGAAATTTTATTTCCCGAGACAGTCTCGGGCCTGCCGTTATGAGAGGAAAAAAGTTCACTCAGATATCTCGGGCCTGACGCTAGGAGGGTTAATCATTCAATTTTTACTATTAACTATCTATTTAAATGTTCTGTATCTTCTTGCGATTATAAGGCTTGTTGCTTTTCATATATATAGAGAGAGAATTTCCACCTATATCCGTTACATCCCCTTAACTTCTAAACGGCGACAACTTAAGCCATAAAGTTGGTGTCTATGTATAGTAAAAAGGCTATGCGCTACTCGATGAAACAACTTACAACGCCATCTATCTGCAAATTTTGGAATTAGCGGTCCTATCTCGTAAACAGTGAAAGATGCGAGAAAACTGTTAATTAGAAAGTTGTAGAGCACTCTCGATTTAGTACGGAAAGATACCTTGCGCACATTAATACTCAAAACAGAATGCAAAAAATGAACATTTGTTTGGTCAAGATTTCGAAAATAGTCATGTCATAAAGAGTGGAAGAAAGAAACTGAGACACGTCCCTGTCTTCTGGATCATTTATTTATATTTCTCAAAATACTCTCCGTTAGCCACTATACACATTTGCGCTCTGGACTGGATTTATTGCTGCACATTGTGCAACATGGCAGGTGTTACAGAGGCACAAACATCAGTAGTGCGCCGTCGAAGATCCTGCAATGTTACCGGAGGGGTCGCATATACCTGCACTTTTATGTGTCCCCGTTAGAAGAAGTCCAATGGGGTCAAGTCAGGTGATCGCGGGGGCTATTCTACGAAACCACCATACCCGATGACTTGATTCTGGAATGTCTTCATTAGGTACTGCTTAACGTTTGAAATCTTATGCGGAGTGGCGCCGTCATGTTGGAACCATATATTTCGGAGTTGGTGTAACGGTAGATTCTTATCAAAGTCGGTTATTAAATCCTGCAGAAGTTCCAAGTACCGTTATTCCGTTAACGTTCCTTCGTAAAATACTGGTCCAATGTGTCTGTCATTAAAAATTCCGCACCAAACATTAATCGACCAGCGTAGTTCATGTCGAACTTCGACAGCGTATCTCGGATTTTCTAGCGACCAGGTATGAACGTTCTGTCTATTAAACATTCCGTTACACGAAAAACAAGCCTCAGCCGTCCATATTATGTCTGCCAGGAATTTTCGGTGGTCCTCTAAGTTATTCATCACAAAGTTGCACCTTTAAGATGGTCTGTCGTGTAGGATGAGGGCCTTCAGGAAAAACGTTAACGATACAGCCGATTTTGCCTTAAGCCCACATTCAACGTAAATTACAACATCCCGAAGTACGCATAAAAACCAATCCCACTATAGATGCCTATGGGGAACGTTTTCGATCCCAATATTTGGCGATATTTCGCTTTTGTGGCGAGAAATGCTTTGTAAAGTTTTTCTATTTCGATGACGACCGAGAGATGCAATCTGTTATAAGGATGTAAACATTTCTACTTTGTAGGTTTTTTGTGTGTATGTGTGCGACTTAAAGTAGAATGAATTCCTTCTTGAGTGTCTTAAAGTTGAAAATAATTTGTTATTAGTTGTTAATTGTAAATAAAGATGGAAGGTTTTCAAAACACGATGAAGAAAAAACTCAGTTTCGCGCCAATCAAAGTAAACAAGGAAACCCTAGCGGGCACAATGATCAACTTGGCGTGGTAAAAGACATTCCCATAGGCGCCTATAGTGGGATTGGTTTTTATGCTCGCAGTACTCGTTAATGCCAAATTTTGCCATAACCCTCAGCTTTAGCGTGCAATCCAGCAGAAACATCCCTTTTATAGTTGTAGTCGTTTCTGGTGAATAGGTATGACGTTCCATCCTCATTTGCATAATACGTGAAATCCACGTGATTTTTATACCAGACATGGCTGAGTTGAGCGTTTGGAGAGACGATTTGCAAGATCAGAAGAAAGTTTTCGTGGTTTGTAGGTGCATTCAGTAAAACACGCAACTGGTGGGGATAGAACCATGGCCCTCGTGAATGCAAATCGCGTGCGTTTCCCCTGCACCACAACACATGCTGGTATTTACCGCGTTAGGTGGTCTTTTCTCGCTTCGCTCGCGTGTCACGACGCAAATCAGAATCAAACAAATGTTCATTGTTTACATTCTGTTTTGAGTACTAATGTGCGCAAGGTACCTTTTCGTACTAAATCGAGAGTGCTCTACAACTTTCTAATTGACATTTTTCTCGTATCTTTCACCGTTTACGAGATACGACCGCTAATTCCAAAATTTGCCGTTAGATGGCGTTGTAAGTTGTCTCATCGAGTAGCGCATAGCCTTTTTACTATACATAGACACCAACTTTATGGCCTAAGCTGTCACCGTTTAGAAGTTAAGGGGGTGTAACGGATATAAGTGGGAACCCTGCATATAATTCAGCGTTCTTAAGACATTGATTTGTGCCCACATTATTTTCTTACTCATGAGAATTCATGTTTTCATGTATATTTTTCCAATCTTTGCAAACTTCATAGTCCGTGACATACTATGGGATTAGTTTAGTTATATTAACGCCCCGAATTGAAGCTCCACGAGGGCTATTTTGGGACGGACCTCGTAATTTTGAGCCACTGGCAGATGACGAGGACGACACCTGAGCTGGCACTCCCCTCTCCAAACTTCCACGCCACACCAACGGTAGGACGTTTGGCCACTCCGTATGATTTATTAGGCAACAGGACCCATTCAAGGCGGATCTGCAGTGGAATCGGGTTTCGAGCCTGGAACCCTCCGGCCCCACATTCGAGACCTTACCACTGGGCCACAGCGGCCTGACAAACTATGGGGAAAACAACTGCAAAATTGCTACTGCTAAATTGAGTTATCCAGTTTGAAAACAACTGTAAAATTGCTACTGCTAAATTGAGTTATCCCGTTTG
>BGPR01018845.1:0-30237 GCA_013235015.1 Araneus ventricosus | reverse complement strand
CAAAATATGCAGTTTATTCGTACGTTAAAATGGCGCAGCGTATTTTACGTGCAAAAGCACTAGAGATGGCGGTTTTTGCAAAAACAACCGGTTTTCGATTATACCGGTGTTTTCACCTCCGGTTTAATTTGGCGGTTAAAACCGCTCAAAATAACCGGTTTTCGGTTTTTTTAAAAGAAACAATGTTTGTAGACAAATTTTTTTATTAATAATAATATATCGCAAGTAAGTATTAATACAAAAAGTAATTATTATAAATAAGTAATTAATACAATAACTAATAATAATAAATGAGTAATTAATACTATAAGTAAGTATTGTATAGAAATAAAAAAAGAAATATAGAGTACAGACGTAAATAATCGTATTTTGTGCTGTTTGCGTCTATATGTATAATAATAAAAAATACTTATGTCTAAATTTTTATACATTCCTCCGGTCCTATTAATCATATTTATTAAATTATTTTTGGCACAATAAAATTTTGAACAACATGTTCCACTCTTCCTTGACCAAAACTAATCGAGTTATGAAAGCTTGACTATGTCTATTTCAGACCATTTTAATGTCCTCCTCGAGGAAGCGGTGGCCGTTGATTGGCCTAAGATGATGAAATTGAAAACTTCATAACTCGAAAAATCGAGCCTATCTTTTGATAGCTGATTTTGCAGGTTTTTTACCCGTTTATTGGATTTAAAAAAATAACCGGTTATGACCGAGACAAAAAATAACCTAAAAAACCGGTTAACCGAAACAAAAAAACGGTTTTCAGTTTAAACCGGTTTTCCTATCCCTATATAGCACACCATCTGGGTATAACAAGCTAATAAAAGGAGTTAAAAAAATAGCAACCACGATCATTCAGCTTAACGGATATATTCCCTAAAATGCTTAATAGAAGGCTTTATCTAGAGATTTCACAAAAAAATTGATGAAACAAGTAATATAAAAAATTTTTTTTAAGTCAATTCCTACTTAGGTCAGCGATCTACACGCTTCGTCACTGATGGTATTTATTCCTAAATTTATATCCTGCTAAATATCTTATATATATAGGGAGAGTGTGAACTAATAGCAGGAATTGAAAAACTTCATAAAGTCTTTTTTAACATATCCAGTAGGGATAATAAAGAAAGTATTCAACATTACCCTCTGACAAAAGTACATGAAAAAATGACGCCTTCGTGAACATACCAGAAAACAAAGGATATTAGGTCTAGAAGCTGGCAAACCTAGCTCCATCTATTGAGAAAAATTCGAACCAAACGACTCAAGGCGACAGACGCTTTCTCCCATATAAAACAAAAATTAATTGATTAAATTTAATTAATGAATTAATATTTAAAAAAAACTTTATTAACATCAAGTGTCATCCACTACAAGTTTAAAAAATGTATTTGAACTTGAGTGGATGAATAAAAAGTATTTTATTAACGATTGGAAATTTGAGCAAGATAATAAATATATATAGGGAGAGTGTGAACTAATAATAGGATTTGAATAAAAAACGGAAAGTATGATCAATATGATTTTACCAAAGCATATGAAAAACAAAGCAGAATTTTCATCCTTTAGCTTTAAGCAATGTAAGACAGACACGAAATTAAATATTTGCATTAGCAAAGAAAATGGTTTGGATTTCATGGCAACAATGAAATATATTGTTGCAAATTACGCATAAAAAATATTTGTTAAAAAGTTATTAAAATTAGAGAAAAACTGGGCGTCATCTAAATTGGTATCATTGAAAAGATAGTTTTTCGTATTTAAATGCGACGCGAAAGTATTTTTTGCGTGACACTATTTTGGAAAGTTACCACCAAAAGACACAAAAATTTTAGTTAATTCTTGATCAAATAAAATTCTAATTAAAATTTCGAAAAAAATTGCTCAATTGCATATTATACCCTTCTAAAATGTTGCGATATTTGTAACTAATTAAAAAACTATTTTGTAAAATTATCCATTCCAAGATTATTATTAAAATATTTTTAAAAAGATATCTTAATATAAATAAAAGTCATTGTGGGTATGTACGTTTGTATGTATGTTCCACATATCCTCCTAAACCACGGTACTGATTTCAACCAAACTTTGCACACTTATTAATTAAGACAAGGGGAAGATTATTGTCAACTTTGCAAAGTGCAAATGTTATTTAAACAGTCAGTTGATTAGAAATTAACCCTAACCGTTTTTCCGCAGTAACTTCGGAGAAAATTAAACCTCAAAAATTATTTTTATAACATCTTAAAGTTCAAATTTTTACCTTTTCAATTATACCAATTTTATGTCTGTGCCATTTTCCCTTCAATTTTTATTAATTTTTCAAAATTTATTAAATTGTTAATTACCTGCAGACGATTTTGAAATAACTCATATTTATAGCTACTCAGTTCCTAGGCAACGGCTAGACTTTGAACTAATATACCTTTATTTCCGAAATTTTGCTTATTTTTATAAATATATTTTATATAAGAAGAGAGAGATCACCATCAATTTTTTAAAAACCCTAATCTTATTAAAATTTCAGTTAATTGGAAATTAAGCAAAATATGGCATTTTCCGTGATATTTTTCGAAAATATGTATTATGTCACAAAAACTTTAAAGTATAAAAAATTAGCTTTCCATGACACAAGTTTCATTTCCGAATTCGTTGCTCTGATTTAAAAAAAAATCAAAAATTAAATTGTGTATAAAATTTACAATTTGTAACACTTTTTTTATTAGTGAAGAACAAGAATACATGAGAAGAACTGTTGCTATATCACATTAGAAGAATTCTGGATGAAGATTAATTTTATTATTTTTTTTATTCATATTTATTTCAACGCTTTTTCTTAGTTAAAAATTTACTATGTAATTAATTGTCCCAAAACATCCGTTAAAATCTTGCTTATACTGCAAGATTTATGAACAAAATTTGAAGTACCTATGCAACAAATATTAATAACTTATGGAGAAAATTAGCTCTTGGGAGTTTTTAAAAAATCGCCTGGTTGAATTGATATTCTCATTTTAATTATAAAACGTTTCAGAAGATAAAAAAATTGGGTATTGTAATTTTCTATACGAAAGTAGTTTTTTTACATCAAAAATATTAGATATGAAAGTATTTTAATCCCGAGCAAAGCCGGTTTTAACAGCTAGTTAATTAAATAAAATAAATCGTTTGGCACGAATATATATCAAAATGTAATAAGAATAAAATAGTAACGCTCTATTTTCATTGTGTGTGAAGGTTGCCTAGCAACGCGGAACTAAAAATGTTTAAAAAGGATTCGATGTTAATTAATTTTGCGTGATGTTGTTGTATTTAGGATGCAAACATTTTTTATGTTTAAAAAAATGGCTGCTCTTTGTGTAAGTATAGAATAAATGAGTTGGTTTGGAAGGAAGGCGCCCTCGTACTAAATCTAATGTTTGGAATATACTACAGTAATATTTGCGCCAAATTTGTGCCCTGTAAAGCGCCAAAAGACATAAACATTTGCCTTTACTATTGGTAGAGATTAAATAACCAAGATCCGCATTTTCTTAATTTAATAACGCAAGAATTGCAAACTCTCTTTTGCACTTTCGCAGATCAAATCCACATCCCTCAGTGGGACCACTATTTATAGAATAAAATATAATCCCATTTAAATTGCTAGAAACAACATTTAGATAGAATACTTAATAAAGTAAAATTCCAAAAGCCTAAACTCACAGAACAAGTTCCCTAAAATTGCTAACGCGCTGAGAGCAAACGTAATGAGAATTTTTGTAATTCAATTCCTAGGTCTTGACATTTCAGGATAACAGGTGGCAACATAGTTAAATCCACGTGAGACACGGTAAAGGAGAGGAATTTAATCTTCCTTGTGGGATTATCAGGATAATGAGAGAGCTCATAGAGATTCTTTTTAGTCTAATTACATCAGCACCATAGTTATTTTTTAATCCGAATCTTTTTGTATTTAAAGGTTACAATTCTGATATTTAATACAGGGGATCATAAATTGAACGAAACATCATAAAAATTAATAAAAAAGTGACAACATTGCCACAACTACGTTTTTTTAATGAGAGCAAATAAGAAATTTTTTCAGATAATTTATCGTACACCATTTGGCGTTCTCAATTTACTGGCAGAGATTTCCATACGCATTACCGGGTACTGCCGATCCAGCAGAAGCCGTTACCGTTTCGGCTTCCTTTTCAGTTTTCCTTAAATATCTCAGAAACTATTTCAGTTTTCAGATTGCATTAGTTAACAAATTAAAGGCGTTAAATTCACCACAAATGCATGCTTTACTTTTCTTCAACTTTTGTAGTTTCATAGATAATTGCTCAAAATGGAGATATTTCAATTTCACGACCACCTAGACCACCATGTGGCGCATTACCTACTCTGGAAAACTTTTTCAAATGTAGCTTTCATTAAAACACAGGCCTTAGATTTGCCAGCTTGTGCAAGTTTTTATTCATGTATATGGGACCAGATTATTTTAGAAATCTACGGTATTGAGCAGGAATTAGCGAATTGGCTCTTAAGCGGACCAGTTTTGAAATGGGATCAATAATTTATGATCACCCTGTATTTTCATAGATTGAATAACACGTCTATTAATATCCTCTGATTAGTTTGTTATAATAATGTCCCACGAAGAAGAAGAAGGGCTATTTATTTGAGATGGGAACTGCACATCACTAAGATGACATCCTTTAATCGAACTTCGAGGAGGATGTAAGGACAATCATGAGATAAAAGCGTCACCCAAACAGGGGCACTGAGGAGGGATGACCAGGAGGACTGATACCCGGATGGCATCTACCCCATCCGGGTGAGATGACAAGGACGTCTGAGATGGTATCACCCATAGAGACTTCAAGGGAAGGGATGACAAGGGTTGCGATACATGAGATGGCATCACCCAAACAGAACTTCCGAGAGGATGACAAGGACTGATACCCGCATACATCACCCATGAATCGCGGAGAGGATGAGACAAGGGACGATCCATGGAAGTACACCCAAACAGAAGCTTCCGAGGAAGGGATGACAAGGAGACGTGATGGCACTCACCCACAGAACTTCGAGGAGACAAGGACGATGTTACATGAGATGGCATCACTCCAAACAGCTCTCGAAAGGAGTGATTATCAGGACGATACTGAAGGTATCACCCAAACAGAGAACTTCCCGGAGAGGATGAGCAAGGACGATAGCAGACTGCATCATCCCCAACCTAATCGTCAATTATCCCCCTTCCTAGGAGATAGCTGGGTGGCAAACTCTAAGACGAATGTCGTATATGTAAATGAATATACGCATACCCAAAACTCATAATGTAATGTTACCACTAACCTAGTATGCCGCTCCATACAAGGACGATACGAGATGAGCATCCACCCAAATCCAGCTAGGAGGTGTAGCAAGGAGATGCATGGAGATGGCAGTCACTCGAAGACTTCGAGAGATGACAGACGATACTGAGATGGCGTCACCACAAGCAGAACTCTCGAGAGGAGGACAGCAAGGACGAATACATGAGATGGCATCACCCAATCCGAACTTCCGAGAGGATGACAAGGACGAGCCAGATGGCGACCAAGACTTAGAGGATGCGACCTGAGATGGCACTCTGCCAATCAACTTCCGAGAGAGATAGACCGATCACCTAAAGGATGGCGCTACACCCATCCAACTTTCGAGAAGGTGAGCAAAGGACGATGCAGAGATGGCAGTCACTCATACGAACTTCCGAGCGAACAGGATACCTGAGATGGCACCCACGACGACTTCCAAGGGACGCCCTCAAGGTCTGATTGATTAATATTTCAGGGGCCTACATACAGGCGTGGATTGTCGATGGGACAGGGATATCAACGGAACAGAGACCCTACCCTAGGCTACCGTTGTTCAATTGGCTGCTTGATCTTTTAAATGATATAAAAATCATTTTATAAAGCTATAGCATCCAAATTTATTTAGTACCTATATTAATGTAAGGAAAGGATCTATTTAGCAAAGCTTATCAGGAGAATTCTAACTATTTAGACTTCAAAAATGTAAAATGATAGTGTACTTATCTGCATCGAAAATGATATTAGCTAGTAGGCAAGTTCAACATCTTTTATTTGCTTGTCGACCTGCAGATCATTTGTACACACATAATAAATCAAGAATTCATGCATGCTCTTATAGTAGATAATGATACGATTAATCACTCCCAAAATATACTATGACAAGCAAGATTAAAAGTCGGTGTGTAGTACTATGTACTAACAATATACTGATTACGAGTCGCATTGCACACAGTTACAAATTGCGAATCTAATATTCAAACGTCTGCGATTAGTTCATTGAATGGGTCATAGTTAGAGGAGAGATGTTGTACCATTTCCACGCATTCCGATACATACAGTATGTACCATCAAGTTCAGAAGGTAACAATTGCCCCTTAAAATTAGCATTTGCCAGGCTCAGGGGCAGGACCTCAATAGGCAGACGCAAAGGTTTGGAAAACCGTGCATTTTTCCCAGTGGCAGCTATTTTGGCGTGTTCAGTGTGCCAAAACCTGCCATCCAAGACAAAACGAAAAAAAAGACGTAAGTGCCATTAGTGTATAGCGTAGATAAAACAAATTATCCTAACTATAACCTACCTATTAGATTACCTAGCTGACACTCCGCTTAGTCGTTCAATTATGTAATTATCATCCGCCAAAAACTCTAATTTCCCATTTTCAACATATAACTGAAATATCTTACTCGGCGAATCTGAAAAATTTAATAATTCAAATTCTTCTGCACGAAGTCAGTCGCGGAATAACAAAGGTGTATCAAATAAAGCAATATTTCTTAATCACGCCAGCACGCGTTTCTGCCTCTTAATGGAACACTCGAATGGATAATTTGATAAAACAGTAAATTGGCATGGTTCAACATTAATTATACAGAAAGTATTACAACATATGCGTTAAAATATATTTTTTAAACGTTAATAACGAATCAGAGAAAGTATTTTATCCTCAATGGAATTAATAGCATGTCCAAAAGCTTAATTTCCTGCTCTTTAAGATGGCGCGTAACAATTATTTTCTTGTGAATAAATATTTCAGAAGTTATTGGCAAAAATCGTCTAGAGCATTAGGCTTAACGCTGCTAATTTTCATTTATTTAATTAAATATCTTAGGACTAATTAACTCTGAAAGTTTAAAAACTTTAGTTGGACTAGAAATGTGCTCTAGAATGTAGTGTGCAAATTTCCATGTGCTAGGTACATTCACGTTTAGGAGGGTTCTTTGTTAATCCGACAGACAGACGGACGGACAGAATACATGTATTTTTCTGCTTTATATATAGGATTACTATATGCCTCTACTCATAATTCGTTAACAGAGGTGCACATGAGTTCTTTACTTTAGCTCCCTAAATGTGTCCTGAAATGCGTGACGCTTCACGCAGTGGGGCATGCTGTGGCGACAAGCTTATAAAAGCTACAGCAAGAGTCACTTGCAAGAAAGTTAAAGGTCAGCGAGGGACCTCCCCCATCCGAGCCACAGGCCCGTCAGGAGAATTCAATGGACGACCTTCCTTGACTTTTGGGGAAGTTCAGTCAACAATAAATCAAATATAATGATGTCATGAAGAATTTAATCTACTTAAAAGAAATTATTAAAACTAGGGCCTTCACTCCTTGCATACATGAAAGGGAAAGAAATATATTATGGCAAGGAATCACTTTTGTTTTTCTGAACCCAATTACTGGAAACGGAGATGAAAAAATATGTTGTTGGAGTCGAGTTGTTAACTGGAAAAAATTTCATTGATAATAATGTCTAATATCTGTAAAGAAATATCTGTTTGTTGCATGAGATGGAATAAATGTGATTTGTTTTGGGGGAAAACCCTGTCATCCGTTTTGCTAATCTAATTTTTTGCAACAAAACAGTCCCTCAATAGTATAAGGTGTCTCCTTGAACATGGACCAAAAATGAAAAGGAAAGGTAAAATGGAACATAGAGAAGCATTTGTCTTTCATATAATGAAGCATACAGGAGAAGTATTGTAATCGATCAAAACTGAACTCAGAATTTTGACGAATCTCCACGTTTAAACCTCCCTCGAACGCAAAACACAAGTTTGGATTATTCTCTGTGTGTGTCGTGTCTGCAGATACTCGAAATATTAGAGATACAGGGATGAAATTTGATATGTAATGTTTGACATAATTTGCAGGTTTCTATCAAATTTGAGCAAAATCCGCCTTCTAGGAGAGTCTGTCTGTCCAGCATTCATGTAGACACTCTAACTCAAAAACTTAATATCTAGATAGTAAAATTTGCATACACAGTTTTATCATATGGCAGATCGTATTCAAATTTTGGACCAAACTCCTGGAGGTGATGGTGTCTGTCGATTTCTATAATTCCTCTCATATATTTTTATAGTAACTAACGTCTTAACAAAATTACTTAGATAAATGAAATTTGGTATGTGCTATACCTTAATTGTAGATTTGTGTCCAATTTTTTGTATGTCAATCAGCTTTGAAAAAAGGCCATCAAATTGCATAATTAATTTTCTGATCCGATTCTCCATACGCATGCGAACTGGTAGTAATCTCTTTGCACGCAGGAAGGATTACGCCACTCTGTCCTTGAGCCGGCAAGAGAGTGGAAGTGTGTGATGATGGTTTAATCGGTACGTATTTTGACTTTGACTTACTTACCTAAATATTTTACAATCACTACACCTACAATGAAAACCTTCATTGTCATTGGATTCTGGTTTACAATAGGTTCCAAGTTCTTTATACCACGCGGGGGGAGGGGAAACAACACCTTAGGGGAGGCCCCTCGCTGGTTTGAATAGCGTCGGGTTCAAAATGAAAGTTTAGGCAGAAAACAGAAAATGACTGAGAAATAAAATAAGCTTTTATTAGCGACTCATTGCGTAAAAGTCCTGCGGATTAGCTTTGGCAATTGAATGCTGAAACGTCCGATCATTAACAGTGTGTCGTCAAATCTTTTATGTACGAAGAAAACGGGTTCTTTCTTTCAATTTGCACTGAAAGGAAGCTTCTTCCGACAGTTCGTCATAAATTATTCCCTTTATTCTAGATTATTGCATAATACACAGAGTTACATCCGGCTGCTTCTTTTTTCTTTCTCTTATACGAAGTACACAAAGAGAAAGTATTGTAATTGCTCAAAATTCGAACTCGGATTTCGAACTCTAATTTTGATTATCTCCTAGACAGTCAAAAAACACAAGTTTGGAATCATGTCTGTCTGTCTGAACACGGATTAACCCAAAACTATAGCAGGCTACTGGGATGAGCCCATGGATGTAGATCTTGACACATATGTACATTTCATCAAATTTTACAAAACCGTTCTATGGAAGTCTGCCTGTCTGTCTGTCCGCCGTCTGTGAGAACAGTAGAACTCAAAAAAACTTGAACTAGCTAGATGGATAAAATTTGGTACACAGTTTTATCATCAAGATGAATGTTGGTCGATAAAATTTTGGGCCAAATCCGTCAAGGAGTTGACTGTCTGACGGTCTGATAATTGTACTTTTGAAAACCAATCGTATCTCCCGCGCAGTGGTACCTGCAATCTTCTGTGCACGGAAAGGAACGGAACGAATTTCTATTGGAGTAACCAGGATTCTCATATGTTTGTCAACGAGCTCACAGTAGCGTGACCGGTAAGCATCCCTTTGAGATTTGGATTCTTTACCCTAGATATTTTCAATTATAATAGAAAACCCTGAGTCATTGATTCTGGGTAACAGAGTTTCCAATTTTTTTTAGCCACGCGGGGAGGGAACGAGTACCTTTGGGGAAGTATATAGAGAAGTTTGGGGAGACAACTCCGCTGGTTTTATTTTATTTTACATAACACAAACACCAGCAAGCACACTTTTTAAGCAGTAATTACGCACTTTAAGAGTTACTTTTATCTCTTTACTATGATTTGTGGGTTTCAATTGAGAGTTCTTACCCACTTTATTATTTATGAATTACAACTAACTTATTATTTCGATCAAGATTACAAGTCACTTTTACCAGTTATGCTATGCAACATCACTTCACTTATTATAAAATACATGCAAACAATAGTCTCCAAAAATGTTTGTCATAGAATTACGAAGGGCCCAGGGTGCAGATGCTCAATTGTGCTTATCGATTGATAATTTAATCTACCCTATACAACCTAGGTTTCTCTCGCGTGAACTACTTAGTACTAGACTTACTTTTCCATGAAAGTTTTTCAAAGTAAAATTTTTATTTGTTTTACTCTGAAATTGGAGTCTAACTCTGAGTTAAAAACGAAAGTTTCATTTCGAAAATAATTAACAAGTACAAAACTTTGAAAAAAAATTTTAATTTAAGATTTAAAAAATTATCTTACCTTCATTATGAAAGTTAAACGGAAAGCTCTGAGGTCATATGATTTTTGAAAATCCTTAGAGTTCAGAAATAAAATAAATATTTGCTTTTTTATGCTTTGGTCGCTGAGTGATACAGTAGAGTTCTTGAGAAATGAATTATTCATTCTAAAATTTTAAATTTTGGTGTAAGAAATGCAACAGTAATCTCTATGTTTTTTCCGTTCTGACGATTTTAGGAATTTTTTGTCATATGAAACATCAAATTAATTAAAATAGAGAAGTGAATATATCCCTCGTTTTAGATTTATCATTTAATTTTTTATTGGAGTTAGCTTAAAAGAAGTATGTCAGAAAAGTTTTCACAAATAAATGTCTCACAGAAAAAGATAATTCTAAGACGAGTAAATATTTACCAAATGTTGACTAAGTTGAAAATGGTAAAATGAGAAAAATGAAATTAAATTAAAGGATTAGCAAAATAAATATATTAAACCTAATTAGAACAGTGTATATTAATATTTTATTTTATAATTTGGAATAAGAAAATCAACCGAATCAAAATATAAAATTTTATTTTTTTATATCAAAGGCATTTTCTATTTAATCGCTTGAACATTTGAACAGGGCCGAGGTGTGAGACTGATGGTGGTTTCAGTCAGGAGGGACAGGGAAACAGGCCATTCCACTCATAGTCCGCGTGCGTATGGGCCGCTGCGAATAAACCATAAGGCTAGAAAACGCCTCCGCTAGTGTGTAGAGGTGAATGAGAGGGGACGCAGTTCAGTTGCCATCCTCGATCATAAAGCGACCCTCGGTTCAAAAAAGCGAGGTCGTCCGACCAAAATACCCTCTTGTTGTATAAAGGGATCATTAATAAAATTAACCTTAAAGTCTCATTTTTATAAGTGATTTTTTAGAAAGTTTTTGCTTATATTTCCTTAGAATAAAACATAGGTAAAAATATTTTAAAATTCCAAATTTCTTTTCAAGTATGGTTTAATTAAAAACAGTTTTTTACCAACTGAAAACATCAGTTTATTTCTAAGTATTTGTTGATAAATTGATTGTCAAACACAGGAAGCGCTTATAAATAATAATATTATAGGATAAAGAATCTCCTAACTCAACACTTAATCCAAGAGGCGACAAACAAAGCTAAAAGAGGCAGCCCTAAATGAAAACCACATCATTTTTATTTTTATTTTTCATCAGCACTCAGGCTACCATCTAAGGTGTTGTAAATTGATTTAGTAACATTTTCCAAGTATGTATCCTATGGATTAGCAGCAGGCAGAAGCTGAACTAGTCTTTATTCTCAAGATTTTGTAAGGATAAAATTGGATGTTAAGTTACAAGAAATCACAGGCGTTTTAAGGGTTAATAAAGTAGTTAAACAAGCATTTAGTAGTTAATGCAGTAAGTTTATCATTCCTATACTAGGTATAACATCATGTACAACAGCTTTTGATACTGATGTCAGCCGTGCTCTTCTTACTGTATTGCTTTTGGATTAAGTGCATCTCCCACTAATAAACAAGGAGCTTCCCGATCGATAAATATTAATTAACTCAGAAATACAGCTTCTCTACAGCGGCCACTTCCCGTTCTAAGGAAAACGGGCCAATCAGAGCGGTGGACGCGCTAATGGGGTTTGATGTTAGAAGTACAAAATACATATTATTTAATCAAGCCTTCACCTTCATCATTTTGAGAAAAGCGGTTTTGAGTATTATTTAAAAATATAACTTATTCATTTCTTTGTGAGTTCAGGATAGCGGCTTTCTTGAGATCTTTCAAGCTTTTACGAAAACGTGGAGAGATTCGTCAAAATCTCGAGTTCAATTTTTAACGTCACAATACTTTTTCTTGTATCACTTCAGATGAGAGAAAAGTAAAAACATCGAAGATTCTGGTTTCTTCATTTCCAGTACAGGTACAGCCATTGTTTCTTCGCTGCGTCCATATCACTGCTCATATCAGTTATTAGTCAGTATCGAACGAACTGACACATTATATCCATTTCCGAATCACTAAAATTTGATTAGAAAATATTGTAAATAAAACACGTTCTCTAGGCAAGAAATATCAGTCCAGAGACAGCCAAATAGGTATTTGTAGTTTAAGTAGAAAGTATCAGAAATGGGATGCATTATAACTTTCAAGTTTTGTAACATGGGAAACCGTATTGCTTGTCACACAGAGTATTTGGGAAAATGTAACAAACAACAACGATTTTTTGTAGAGAATTGATAAGAAATGGAGCAAGATTTTGTTGCCCCTCAATGTTTTCAAAAATTTGTACTACTCACTCTATTTAAATATTATTTGAAGTTTTAAATGAACACATTAGATTTGTACAAAATAACAAGAAACAAATCAATCTAGTTTCCTTGTTTCGTAAAATTTGCTATCAGCGACTGTTCATGTCAACACAAAAAAGAGAGGGAAAAAATGGAACAATATAATTCGCAAACTTTATAAGAATAGCAGGGTTGCGATATATTTGTATATAATAAAAAAAACCATAAAAAAATTTATCCATTCTAAGATATTTAATGGACGAATTTTTCATAGCTGCTTTGTTTATTTTAAATACCGGTATACCGTATTTGCTAGTAATACGTCAATTGATCTTCAAAGGAAGTCAAAATAGCAAGCAGAGTAAAGTGTTTTTAATGTGGGTAAACAAACCAGAAAACTCGTTACAAAACAAATTATAACAAACCTAAAATCTGTTTGGCACGAGTCATATCTAAAGTGATAAAATAGAATACGCCACAGTTTTTTGAGTGCGTGACCTAGCAACGTGGAAAAATGTTTTGAAGAATTATAGATGTTAATTAATGGATTGTTTTCGTAATGTGTATAAATATTTTATGTTAAAAATATTTATTCTTTCTCAAGTCGTAAATAAATTTATTGATTGACAAGTTTGAGGTCAAGGTTCCAAACCTTCTTTCCCTTCCATATACACTTGGATTATCTCGTTTTATTTTTGTTACCTAATACATATCCCCCTACCCCCTAACTAACCCATCTCGCTCAAAACTTTATTAATAAGTTAAAGCCTTAGAATTAGGAGTCAAACAAATCTCGAATTAACTAAATATCATTTTAATCATTAACTCAAATTATTAGCGTTCATTGTTGATTTTAAGTCATTTTATAATTTTAGCAATATCATTTGTTGCCCTTAAAACAAATGAAACACCATTGAAATAATATCGCAGTGATTGAAGCTATAATTAATCATCTATAATCGACTATTGAAAATGGGAAGACAATCCCTTGACCTTGTTTTCATAGGGCTGAATTTTACTAAAAGTAGATCTCGATGTAGATAGATATAATATCTCATGCTTTGGAGCTACGTCGAACTTACTTTAATTTACAATAACCTAAAAAATTATATATACTTTTAAAAAAGTTTTGTGTCTCATAGAAAGACATTAAATATTTTATTTCTTAACGTTGAGGGCTTGGTACTCATCTTTCACTTTTACCCTGGACATGCATATACTTTAAATTTTTCACACGAATTTGAGAACAAAATTCCTACAGCTTTCTTTTCGTTTTGATTACTCATTCAGTATGTTTTCCACCACTTAACCGGCATTTCTTTCCCTTACTCCTAACTGGTCAACTTCATAACCCCCAAAGATACGCGTACCACAGGTTGAAATAACTGACATGCAATTTCCATTTTAAAGTATTAGCAATATAACATCTATATACAGTCAATGCCGCTCCGTCCGTTGTCACCCCAATAATTTCTGAACAGCCAAGAGCTATAGTCATAAAGTTAGGTCTAGGTATAGTAGGTTAGCTCATGCGCTACGCAATGCGAAACCCGCTTGGCACCACCTGGTGGCAGATTCCGGAGTTAGTGTTCTTATCTCAAAAACGGTACGAAATACAGGAAAAGTCAATTACAAAGTTGTTCAGCATCATCAATTTTATTACAAAAAAAAAACATCTGCGCACAAAAGGATACAATGAAAGCAGAAAACACACATTTGTTTGATTACGTTGGTCAAACTACTTGCGGAAATGAGGCTCATCTATCTGCTCGTACTCAAAATGGTGTCTTCAACCTTCTTACACATCTGGACACGGGACTGCACTTCCCTTTGCACATTGTCTGTATGGTAAGTGTTACTCTTTAACTTTCGCAGCATCCGTAATACAGTTTCAAAGTTTCGTTAATGTTGGTGGAGGGGTTGCATACCTCAACTCTTTGATGCTTATCCCACAGAAAAAGTACAATGGGTTCAGATCAGGTGAACGTAGAGAGGCCATTCTACGCAACCACCATACCCGATGACTTGTTGCTGGGGTGTATCCCGATGTACTGTTGGACGCGATTACCTTGGCTAAGAGGGAGCCGTCGTGTTGCACAATGTACATGGGAAGTGCAGCCAGTGTCAAGATGTGTATTGATGCTGGAGACACCATTTTAGACATGTGGATATGAATGAGCCTCGGTTTCAGAAGAAACGCAGTTTGTTCAACGCGATCAAATAAATCTTGCGTTTTGTGCTTTTGATTTATATCTTTTTGTGCGCAAAATGATTTTTTTGTAATAAATCTGATGGTCTGAACAACTTTATGATGACTTTTTTTCCGTATTTCGTACCGTTTTTGAAATAAGAACATATCCGAATTTGACGCCAGGTGGCGCTGTAAAGCCATTTCCTTGCGTAGCGCAGCAACCCAACTACTATACCTTAGGCCCACTTTTACCTTGACTAAAGCTCTTGCCGTTCAGGGAAATTATTGAATTGAACACTTTAGCAGGCACACTGTATATAGGCGCTAAGGTGCGTGACACAGAAAGAGGGTTAATTTCTCTTGCTTGATAGCAGCAGCAATAGATTTGTTTACAATGCAAAACGGTATCCTTCGCCATGTTAGGCATAACTTCCTTAGTCATAACATTTTACTATATTCGTTCTGGTGTAAGAATGACTTTATCTCAAAATATAAAATAAGTTTCATATGAAGATTCCGATATTTCTTACTAATATTATAAGAACTTTGGATGAAATTATTTAAAACAAGATTGATTCTAGAAATTAAAACAGATGGAAGCTTAGGACGAAAGCAGAGAACGTTTAAATCCAACGTGAAAATAGTTGAAGTCAGCCGAATATAAAAGAATCTTCTCAATTCCTAGAATTGGATAGGCAATCAATGGAACCACTATTGTGGACAACGGTAATACATTGGCTACCTACTTTTCTGTTAGGCGCACACCGCCCATTGCCTTTTTTGGAAGGTACTGTAGCGGACAACAATCATAACGGTTCTTTCATGACGACAAGCTCACACGCGCTGTATTCTTGGCTATGCGCACACCCTTGGCGCCATACGGCAAATTTTCTTGGAGGCTTAATAATCTCAACTGGTTCTCTTGACGGCAATGACACGCGCTGTATTCTTGGCTATGCGCACCACTTGTTGCCTTTTTGGAAGGTGCCGGAAGCAATCGCCAACCGGTTCTTCAACAGGCGACAGCTGACACGCGCTGTATTCTTGGCTATGCGCACACCACTTGTTGCCTTTTTGGAAGGAAGGGTACGCCGGGGCTTAATCGCCAACAGTTCTTTCTTGAGCGACGGACCGCGCTGTATTCTTGGCTATGCGCACACCACTTGGCGCCTTTTTTTTGTAGGTGCCTTTCTTGGAGCTTAATCTCCAGCGGTTCTTTCTTGAGCGAGCAGCTGACACGCGCTGTATTCATGGCTGTCACTTTTACCCTTGGCGCCGCGGCAAATTGCCGGAGGCTTAGCCAATCCACAACCAACGGTTCTTTCTTGACGAACCGTGACACGCGCTTTATATTCTTGGCTATGCCCGCACACCCGCCAGCAGCACCAGCTGGAATTTTCTTGGAGCAATCTCAACGAAAAATAACACCTATTGACGACAAGCTGGCCACGCGCTTTCATGGTCTTGGCTGCGCGCACCATGGCGCCTTTTTTTGTAGGTACTGTGGAGCTTAATCGCCAACGGTTCTTTCATGGTGACAAACTCACACGCGTAACCATTCTTGTCACTTTTCCGCCAGCGCCTTATTTTTTGTTGTAAATTTTCTTGGAGGCTCAATCATCAAGCAATCTTTCTTGACGACAATGAAGCACGCGCTGTATTCTTTAGTATGCGCACACCGCGGTACCTTTTTTTGGAAGATTTTCTTGGGCGCCAATCTCAACGGTTCTTTCCTCTTGACGGCAATGACCGCACGCGCTGTAGTTAATGGCTATGCGCACACCACTTGTTGCCTTTTTTGGAAGGTCTAACGGGCTTAAATCCAGCTCCAACGGTTCTTTCTTGACGATCCACTGATGCATGTATTCTTGGCTATGCGCGCACACCATGGCGCCGCAGCAAATTTTCTTGGAAGCAAATCTCCAACGGTTCTTCTCTTGACGACAGCTGGTACGCATGTATTCTTGGCTATACGCGCAACTGATGTTGCCCTTTTGGAAGAATTTTCTTGGAGCAATCGCCAAACTTAGTTCTTCTTGACGACCGAAAGCTGACACGCGCTGTATTCTTGGCCTATGCACACCAGCGCCTTTTTTGTAGATTACCTGTGGAGGCTTAATCTCCAACCCGAAATATTTCTTGACGACAGCCTGATACGCTGTATTCTTGGCTATGCGCTTTTCACTTGTTGCCTTTTTGGAAGAGATTTTCTTGGACAATCTCCAGCAGCTCTTTTCTTGACGACAGCTGACACGCGCTGTATTCTTGGCTATGCGCACACCACTTGTTGCCCTTTTTTGGAAAATTTTCTTGGAGAGCTTAATCTCCAACTTGGTTCTTTCTTGACGACAGCTGACACGCGCTGTATTCTTAGCTATGCCACCATGGCGCCTTGCAGCAAATTTTCTTGGAAGCAATCTCCAACGGCTCTTCTTGACATGACAGCTGACGCACGCTGTATTGTTAATATGCGCACACCACTTGGCCTTTTTTCTTTGGCAGATTTTCTTTGAGTGCTGGATAAGCCAGTTTGGCTCTAGAAGAGTAAGAGAAAAATCATGTGGTATCGCGTATAACCCAGCGTAGATGTCTGCGGATTAACTTGTTCACTAATATAAGCAAAATCATTATATCATCAGAATACTGCAATAAAAAATATAAGAAGACCCAGCCAAATAATATCAAGTCAGAGTGTGGCTGTTCTCTCTACGTATAATGTTATCTTTTGTTGTCGCGAGTTTAGTTTCCAAAATGGCAGCAATAAGAGTTATTTGTTAAAGAACGATGGATGAATAAGAGTTTGATGTTTGAGATTCTAACTTTGCCTTCTTTCTTTTTGAAATTAAACATAAATCGTTTCTAAGTATAATTTAATTTATTAATTGCTCCCATGTATTAACTATACAGTAAGCGCGCTACAAACTGGTGACCCGGACGTGATAGTTTTCTTCTATCTCCGTCAGGAAATCATGTGGATGACGGCAGACCTGTTTCAGGAACACAACCAGTGAAAATATATAGAAACCAAACAAGATAAGCATACAGTAGAATCTCCTATAACGAAATCCTTGGTTCAATTAAGAAAAATTCGCTATAATTGAAAGAGAATTACGTTATACGGAATTAGAGATTTTTTGCAGTTATTTAGATATATTTACAAACCTAACATAGTATGTCTTGCGATAAGTTCAAGAAATATTTAATTATGACTTTCAATTAAAAATGAAGTAGTATTTATTATAGAGATTTGTTAAAATTCTACTAAGAATTTTTACATTGTATAAATAAAATGCTCAGTGAAGTAATTTAGATATTATGTACTAGAGTACGGATAAACATAAAAGTAAATATTGTCACATCCATTTTACTGTTTCACCTGATTCTTGGAATCTTGACCCATGAAATGTTGCTCCCTCTGCCAAAACCCACGTCCCCACAACTGCATTACCCTTCCCATAGCATTCTATTGTTATGTGTATAAATAAGCTGGAATATGAACAATGCAGTGGTTCCAGAAACAGAGCACGTGTGAGAGATGTTGAAAAGCGTGAAATAGAGGCGCTGCTAAACCAACCAAGAAGTAAAAGGAGGTTTATTTACAGGTAAAGAGGGAAAAATGACCTAGTAGCAAAACCAGATGGCCTCTCTAAAGCCCCACTTTGTAGAACTCAGGGTGTTAAGGGAATTTAATCAGTTACGTTCTGGAATAGAGGAGTCGCCAGCTAAAAATAATACTAGTAAAGAACCGAGATTCAATCTCGTTTACAGAGTGGCTATTGTTATTTGTTGTTTGGCTAAGCTGTGTGGTGACACACAAGTTTGCGTAATTGAAGAAATGCACCCACACTGAACCACCATTGAACATACACAACATAGTGCCCTACTTGCCGAAACGGATTCCAATTAGTAATTGAGGATCAGAGGCCATGCCCGAACACAAAGACAGAAAGGTAAGAAATTTGGAAAATAGCAGTTTGATTTTTAAAGTATTTGATTTAATAAAAAAACAATCTTTAGGTACATTTATATGAAGAAATTAGCCAGACGATTTGGAAAATTAAAAGAGCGAACTACTTTAAGAACTTTAATCCTAAATTGAAGCAAATATAAATAGATGATAGTTTAAACTCGGAAGATGGCAGTGATTTAGAGGAATCAATGTGAGAATAGTAGTAGAAGAAAGCAAGATTCGTCTAAAAAAAAAAATTAGACGAGGGTATTCGCAATTAGTTGATGGGGAGTCGTGGGAAGCGGATGTTGACGTCCGAGGAATACCAAGAAGAGTGCTCCCTTCATAAAAGATTAATCGAGTGTTAAGAAGGAAAACTGTAATAAAATTAGATGAAAGCAGGGTAGAGAACCTCAAGATTCAGTAAAACTGCCAAAACTAGTGTTGAAAATATTCAGGCGATCTAAAAAAAATTCACGGGTTTTTTTAGGAACAGTTATGAAGTACTATAGATAAAACTATTAGAAGTCTCTTAATAAAGGTAGAAAATTTTGCGTATCTAGAAACATTTATATGGGTGCAGCTTAGTATTAGCAAGTAACCCATTAAATTAAATAGAAAAACACGAGTAGTGTATAAAACTTTAAAAGAGATTTGGTAAAGAAGGACATAATTGTGGTCTCAATTTATGAATAAATTGTTGAATTTAGAATCGTAAAGAGTGCAAGTAATGTAAGCATTTAGGAGATTATATAGAAAGTGAAATCAAGTACTGTTCGGAATTTGGAGGCACAGGTGTAAAGGTTCATTTGGTCAGATTATCTAATAATACCTGTATTTATTTAAAATCCATTTCCGGAAAATTTGTTCTGGAATTTAATCAGGAAGAAAAAATCAAAATTAAATAATATATGTATCCGGTTATTGGATTTTATAAAAAAATGAAATTGAATGCTCATGAATCGACTTATTTACTGTATCAGAGAAAAGGTCACCTTGCCTCCACGCTTTGAACATGCAAAATTTAATAATAAGAAATTTTCTAAAGGAAATGTACCCACGGCTACTGATTTAATGCTGTTGATAGTCAGCCCATACCCATCTTTTTGCGATAAATGTCAATTCAGTTTCTTGCGATAAAAGTGTGGCAAGAAAATTGTATAAATTGCGTAATGACAACCGCGCTGTTATGTATGACGTGTTTCCATTTCATGTTGGTAGAAATTGCAGGTATAAAAGTAATTGTCGAAGATAGGATATTCTAGAATCGCATCATGGAGTCAGTAATATACAAACAACTATAACCCGAAGTAAAACGCAGGCAGTTTTCAAGTCAAGATAAAAATGGAGTCATCTAGGAACGCGAAACTTCAGAAGATGAAACAAAACTCAACAGAAAAAACGATTTCTATTCTCCATGTAACATTTCTTATGAAAAAATGCACTTTATTTACCGACATATAAGTAATGCAAAACATTGTATTAATGATAAAGCAGGTAATGTTTAATTCTTGACTGTGGCGCCATGCGGAGCTTTTATTCATGTTAGTTTGGCAGAAAAGCTGAACAAGATTGTCCGAGAAGAAAGGCTTTCTGTTTTTCCGTTTCCAGGATGAACGAAGCATCTCCCCTCGTATCCATGTCGTCAGATTCTTCATTTCGGATAAAAACAAGAAAACAAAATAAAGTCTGCCTTGTAACGGACGTTATAGCAGCAGCTCCCCTTACGACCCCTTCAACGATTCTAAAATAAAACAAATGAAAAGCTAGGGTTTACCAATGCTGAAAGTTGCAGTGGTCTAACTGGAAGTAAGAATTCTAATAGGCGTCGATTACTTTTGGCAGATTGTAAAGGGACGGCGTGCAGCTAAGGAGAGGGGAACTCTATGCGGTGTCAACTATCTTCGGATGGATGCAGTAGGTCTTCAGTATGGGGAGAGGAGGAATTTGTTTACCAGAACAGCGCAATAGTAAACTTCTCTTGTGCTTGCAGGATTCACTGAGGTCATTTGCTTGGGATCTCTAGATTTTATAGGCCTGTCTGAGGCTCTGGCTATATCAATGAGAAAGGAAACGATTGAGTGTTTCAGAAGGGGAATACGTTTAGAGGGCGATAGATACTCTGTAGGTTTACTATGGAAATCTGAAATGGACAATTAGAAAATAATTTCGAGGTAGCATTGGGTGATTTAAAATCTAAAGTAGACTTAGCAATCCGGAGATTTTTGAGCAATATAAAAATAGAAGAACAAATAAAGAGGTATAGATTGAGGAATGTTCAGGAAATAACTTGGGATCGTCGTATTTCCATGCCCCATGGAAATAATTAAGCCCAATAGAACTACCAGTTGTAGGATTGTTTGTACCGAGCTCCTAGATCTAGGCGTAAATTCTTTTTTTAAACGATGAGGTGTCTAAAACGGTGACGGCGGCTCAAATGCGGGACATTCAGTTTCTCATTGATTTGGCGCTGCCATCTATCAAATACAATACATTATATCATTCCTTATCGTCTATGCGTATATTAGATGAGTTGTTACGGCATGTTTGACGGTTTTGTTCTTTTTGCAAGGAAGTTTTTCAATTTTTTCTCCCATTTGAACCTTTTACTGTATTGGACCTTATCAGACACCCTTGAACATACGATTTTGGTAAGTACAGCATTGATTCTTACCTGATTTACAGTTAGAATTTTGATATATATCCTCGATGGAATTATCAACATCCATTAAAAGAGGCGCCATTTAAAATATACTGGCGGCTCAAATGGGGACATAATTGTGTGGTCAAAACAGGGTCGTCCTTTTTTGGGCATCCATGGAATATATTAAGTATCTTTGATATAATAACTTTAATTCTATGACAAATATGTGATAGAATTTTGTTCTTTAAGTTTCTTAGTTGAGTACAGTGATCCTTTATGGGGAATGCATAAGTATTTAAAATATCTTTACAATTAAATTTTAACAATAGAATATACAAATAGAAAATAAAAGGTGAGAAAATATTAAAATAATTATAAATAAAGTTTTATTGGTATATATAAACATATTTTTATATATTCAGATATTTTATTTCACCTTATTTTATATTCAGATTTTCTGATAATGGGCGCTATCAAAGAAAAACTGATCAATAAAAGTTGGTCCCAGGAGAGTATATGGCTGGAGACTATCAAGAAGTGTGGAGGAATATAGGCTACAGGAGGAGCATCTAAGGCCTGCAGTGTTCCTCAAACAACTCTAGAGGAAGGTGAAAGAGCTCGACAGGAAAGGCTGTGTGGAAGCTGGCTGCTGCAAAATGCTAGGAAGATATAAAACAGTTTTCAAGCTTTTAAGGAAAAGGAATTTAAATGCAACATCTAATACATTTAGAGAGAGATTATTTGGCATTACGCTGTCAGATTTAAGAACTCATTTGAATTAGCTGAAAAAAACCTTATTCCGCATGTCTTTAACACAGAAAGAGAATGGTGGGAAAAGATTATTTTATGGATTTCCTAAAACTGGCACCCAAAGTTAGTCCTACGGTATCACAAGAAAAACCTCAATTGCACGTACGAAAGTTCAATCGCTGTAGCAATCAACGCTTTCTTTGATTTATTAGATTCTTATAATTAAAATATAAATTCTCACCAAATGATATTTATAATGCAGATGAGACAGGCATCTGACAACATTGGCAGAACAAAGCGCTAAAGTCCTTGCTGCTAGCGGCAAGAAACCAGAGGTTGGCACTTTAGCATCAGCCAGTGAGGTGCTTGTGACAGCAAACATGTAGTAATGCAGCAGAAATTTTCTTCCACCAATGTTTGTATTTCGAGAAAGAGAATCCCCTCTTCAGGCTGGATGATGCCCCTCCTATGGATCATTTACGAGGTATGCCACCGTAAGTGGCTGGATTAATAAGGAAACGTTCCTGTATCTGGTTCAAGTTCTTGAGCATTCTAACTTAGGTTAAAAAATGGTGTTGTTTAATCATTTGATGTGTACAACTCTCCTTACTGGCTTAGATTCCATCCAATCTTGCTTGGGCAAATAATGTTGTATTTGCTATGCTTTCCCCACCTTCTGACACATCGGCTGCAGCCACTCGATGTGTCTTTTCATGGCACCTTCGTACCTTTATGAACAGGAGACCAGAGGAAATGGCCTAATAAATCACCCTGGACGCTGCGTTACTATACTCCTGCAAGTAGGAAACTTTTTTAGGCTGGCTCTCAAAGGCAGCTACTGTACAAAACCGCTGTGAAGGGGTTTGGAAAAAGACAGGGATATATCACTAACAGGGTATAATTCCCTGAATGTTGCTTACTTAAATAAGAGCGCTACGGAAAGAACCTCAGATAACACTTCTGAGGCTTAATGAAGCGTCATACAATGGGATGTTGAACTGGCACTTCACATCCATCTTTACAGAACAAGTACCGACTAACAGAGCCCAGCCATTTAATCAGCCTTTAGCATTTCTCCAGCGGTAAGTAATGCCATTTCCTCGAGGAGAGCAGAAGCATAATAAAAGGAGTAAATGACAAGAAGAGGAGGTGAAACTATATAATATTTAATCACATACAAGAAATGGAATTGGTCTTCTAGAGACGGGAGAGCTGTGAGAAGAATAAACAAAAAGAAAGTGTATTTAAAAAAACCTGTAAGTGATCCTACTCCTGCTAAAGATAAAGAAGCAAGAAAGAAAATGGAAGAACCAGTGACATCATCAGTGAGGGAGCAGGAGGTAAGTGACACTTGCATCTTTAACAATGACCTGTATTCAAGTCAAAAAAACATAGAGAGGGAACAGTTCAGTGTAGTAACAGATCAGTTGAATACATGAAGCCTGTTCAAATGCAGAGACGGCAGAAGTAAAATTTCATATGTGACTATTGTAATTAATTACTTTTTTGCTGTAAGAGGAGCTAATCACCTGTAAACAATAGTAGAACACTCAATCTTGTATTCTTTGTCATTTTGCTTCCCTTTCTCGCAATTAAGTGTTCTTGATACATTTTCAGATTAAAACCTTGAATGTTCATTGTTTTATATGAATACCCCATTTGCAACCAGTTGTATTAGAAACCAGGGACTTTGCTCCTTTTCCAGAGAAAAATATTTTTTCCACACTCCTCCCTAATTATTTTTTTGAACTAAACAGCCTCAGTATTCTGATAGTCTAGGACCTATTCTAAAGAAAATAGTTTGAATTTTTTTTCTGTAAAATAATATTATTTTTTTGAGCCAAAATATTTAGCAATCCCCATTTTGGACATCTCCCTATACTTGACATTGGACCTAATTTATCTTCAATTGTTTTTTTAAAATATGATTTTGAAATTTTCGTAAGTTTTGAAATTGCTTTTAGCTGGGAATATAGCTAAGGCGACATTTTAGTATTAGGATTTCGGGAAAAGGATCAGGATTACTTGAAATTTCTTTGGTTCAAGGACAGCCAGACAGGTCTCAAACATTTGGTTAAACGTCTTCCATTCGGACTTTGTGCAGTCCTGCGGTTTGGCTATGACAAAATGCCATAAAAGTATAAAATTAAAACCCGGAATGTTTTACGATACTTGAATTCCTCTCCTTTATATGCCAGATGACCTGTATTACGGTTCTGATACAATCAAGTGCATAATGATTATCTACAGACGTTTAACTTGTCTTTAAAGACATGAGGGATTAGTTGCTAGAAAGTGGGGTCTAATTCGAGAAACTTAATTTCTTGTAGTTGAGAAGATGACCATAAGAGTGGGGATCAAACAAAGGGAATCAAAATTTTGGGCATATTGGTTGGATTTCTAAGAATATGGTCTTAATTAGAATTAAACTGTGCATTTTAAATAAAGATTTAGACACCCATTTCTGAAACCACAAAAGAATAATCTACAAAACTGTAGGCGAGTGTTTACATTAATGGAGTATAAGCGCTATAATGAAAATGTAGAAGATCTTGCTACAAAAAATTTGGACTGGGACTGGATTAGGACGAAGCCCTTCTCAGAAATTAAAATGAATGGATACTTTGGCGATCCAGATTAGATGAACTTGGAAAGAATGTCACTTTCTTAGAGTATACTTTAAAGGTTGCGAGAAATCAGAGTCAGTCTTACGTGTTTGCAGATGCCAGTCCCACAAGCCCATATGGTGCTGGCATATTTGAATATTTACACTTGGTAAAAGGATAATTATATCAGTTTCATAGCTGCTAGAAGGTCAGAGTGTCCCTTAAACCCGCTGACTCTTCCTCGGTACAGAACTATTGTTGGCGGCTTTAGTAGCTGCCAAATTGGCAAATATTTGACTGGCATGTTCCCTGAACTGTGCAAAAAAAACATTTCTATTTGGAGCGACAGTCAAATAACTCTCCATTGGATTAGAAATAGTAGACATTGAGCCCTTCGTGGCAAATAGAGGTTTCAAATTTGGACTCTTACTGATCCACAGGCAATGGTTTCATTGTAGTAGCGAAAATCCCATGATCTGTTGTCTCAGGGTGAAAGCGCTGTTAATCTTGTGAAAGAGTTCCCTTTGGTCACATGGACCTAGTTGGCTTTCTCAATCTGAATGTGATTGGCCAGTAGAGCAGCAGAGGAGAATTGATGAAGGCGTTTTGAAGGGAAAGATCCGCAGCCAGTCAGCGCTCTTCGTTTTCGGATAAAATGCAGGGGAATTCCTATCACATAGATTTATCCCGTTTCCAGTAGGCTCCTAGAAGTTTTATCGCATCACTGCCCATGTCATGCGATTTATCAATAAAATCAATGGAACTCGATAAAATTAAGTGGACAAGTTAAGTTCACGATAAGGATATTGAATGGGAGACTCCACTGGGTAGAAGCAATTATCAGCAGAGCATTTTGGGAAAGAAATTTCAGACCTATATCTGAGGAAAGTTACTGGAAAGCGTCTAATAGTATTTATTCACTTAGCCTTCAGTAAGGATGAACAAGGTTTTTTTTTGCGCCTGAAGGGAAGACTCCATTTTTCTGATTTCGAGTTCAGTGAAAAACACCCATGCTTGTACATATAAAGATCAATTCAGCCAACTTGTGATTTTGGACTCCCATAATGACTTCTTCTTGTGCACCAGGTTGGAAGCTACACTTTAATAGATTAGGAAAAGTTTGGATAATAAAAGGTCAGCGGTGTAACAAAATCTACCTTGAATGGGGTGCTCTTTGTGCAAAAGATTACAAGGTGCGTCCAGGTTTTGAAACCTTGCTTACCACCTGATCGTGTTTGATGTCACCACCATTTTTTCGTGACAGGACGGTGCTATGCTGGGTCACTTTTCACGAAAGGTAGCAATGATAAACACTACTTCTATTTCACGTGTACTTTCCTCAGGCTCTACATTTAGAGCTTGTTCATTCTATGAATACAGAACAATTTATGCGTTTCATGAATTCATTTCTCGTCGTGGACTTTGCTCGACTATATACTGGATAACGCAAAACATTCCAAGTGTACTTGAATAGTCTTGAGAAAACTCACAAATATATACGACATTCAACTGTGTGCAAAATGTGATTTTCCTCCACATGGTATAAAGTGGAAATATATTGTGAAAAGGGGCATGTTAGGAGGTTCTGGGAGGGCATTTCAGAACTATCAAGGCATCTCTTAGGAAAATTGTTGGCCGTTCTAGTCTCTCCTTAGTGGAGTTAGGAACCCTTTTCATTAAGAGCTAAGAGCCCATGTGATCAATTTACAAAGTACAACATATATCTGATGATCATTGGGAAGGCCTCACCACTAACTCCTGCACCTTCTTGAATTGTGGTAAACTTGTTTGCTTTTCTCTTTGATCACAAGAGTGTCAGAGGAAAGAACTAATTGTAGGTCTAGGAATTCTTTAGTGCAGAGACATAAACATCAGCAAAATTTATTGTTGAACCCTTTTGGGTATCGTTGGAGAAAGCATTACTTGCTTTCCTCTATGAATATGAATATATATCCCACCAACCGTGTGCCTAGTAAATTTAAAGTTAATGATGTTGTACTTGTACGCAGTCGTCACCTCAGGAATATATGGACAGTAGGTAAGATTAGAAACTCATCCTGGGAGAGATGGTAAGATCCAGATTCTGTCTGAATTAAAACTGCAAACGGTAACTTAGGAATGATTACGGATGCTTCAATCTGCCAAATTAATGTAATAAGTGAATAAGAATTTAATATTTGTGATAGTTTATTTCCTCTTGAGTAACATATTTTATCATTTATTCAGTATTCTTTCTATGTGTGGATTTATTTATTGTAGAATTTTTTGAAGTTGTTTATTTATATGCCTTTGGTTTATGTATAATATTTTTGCATTTTATATTAAGTGATTGATTATGTATGTTTCATTTTAGTTTATTTGCTTTGGAGTGTGATTAACATTTTTCAATGCTTCTTGTACAAACGTTCTTTAATGGAGATGTTTAAAAAAATTTTTGTACTTCAATTGAGTAATACTGATTATTTATTACAGGTAAGAGTAAGGTATAATTTTGAATAATATTGTATTTTGTTTGTATGAACTCACAGAGTTCACAGGTGGGAGATGTTAGCGTGAGAGAAATAGAGGGCTGCCTAAACAGCCCAAGAAATAAAAGGGAGTTTGTTTACACGGGTAGAGGGAAAAAAATGACCCTGGTAAATAAAGGCAGATGGCCTCTGAAACCCCACTTATGTGGACATCAGGGGTGTTAAAGTTTTTGTAATCAGACTACGTTTCTGGAATGAAGGGAGTCGCCAGCCTAATAATGCACACAGGCAGAACCGAGATTCAATCTCTCGGTTACGGAGATAAAACTGTTATTATTTATTTATTTATTAAAGTATTGTATTGTGCCTAAAGTTGCGTAATAATTGAAGAAATACCACTGAACCTGTTAGACAGCATGCACAACAAGGTTGTTTGCACAAGGGAATTAACAACTTTTCTTCAAAATAACCAAAAAACCGAAAGATAAAGGTCTGCAAATATCAAATTATAGGGAGACAGCCACTTCGTTATAGGAGAATATTTTTTGAACTTTATTTAACATTCCGATTAAAATTTCGTTATAGGGAGGGTGCTGTGGGGAGACTTCGTTGTAGAGGGAGACTACTGTATTATCAAAGTACAACTGTTGCAAAATAATTTAACTAATCAATTTTGGAGAATACTGAATAAGCAGACACTTACATGCTTAAATGGTGGCATTCAGAAAATGGCTACAAATTCAAAGACTGCAAAAGAAAGCAGATGTGGATTTTTTTTTTCTATTTAGACGTGATTTCTACTGTTCCAGAGGCTGCAGTATATGACTGCCTGTAATTTCTGCAGGTATCAGATTAAACATTTAATAATTAAAGGAGCTGGCAATGAGTATGGGATATGCCACGTTCATCCAATCCATGCAGATAAAGGTGGAAGGATGGACTATATTATTCTATGATGAAGCATGATCTGGCCTAAGATTTTGCACGAAGAAGGTAGATTGAATTTCTATTTCTTTATTAAATGAAACTTGAGCTTATAATTGCCATTTTTTGAAGCAAAACAAAAATATTGTAAAACCGCATTCAGGCCTTAAGTGCCATTTTCAATCTCATTAATAGTTCTACATTTCATTCAAAATAGTTTTGTCAATCATTCACAGAGATACAAGATCCTACAAAACTACTCTTATTTCCCATTCTACACTTATAAAGCTTGTTTTTCTGAAACTTTTAAAGAAATGTTGCATCAGACAGATGGCATATAGCACTCACCAATCTTGACATTTTTTGCATACAGGTGATCGTAAAGGTGACTCAATGCTCCTCAGAAGTAGATTTTAAATTCAAATCTAGAAAATTCTTGGTAAAATGTTTTGTTGTTTTTGGGTCATTTTGGCACGTTTGCGGCCATCAGAATCTTTCTAATGATCGTTGAAAAACAATCAATGCCATCAGGTAGATCAAGGCAATTTTCGTTCTAATGAAGTTTGCTTTGAGCTTCAAACGTAATTTACTGAATTTTGAAATTTTTTTTTAAAATCAGTTTTCTTACATCGAAACTTAATTTTTTGTTTTTTAAATTTGCTGCATCCAACGTTCTAATAACACTATTATTTTCAATTTTTCCAGTATAAATGGAACAGTTCTGTCAGTTTAAAACAGAATGGATTAAATATCTTTTCTCATTTTTTTTTTAATTAATTTTTCCTGGTCATTTGAAGATATTTTTTTATCTACTCAGGCTCCCCTCCTACGACACTTTTCCTGAAGGTTGCACCAGATGACGTCATACTTCAACTGAATGACTTCAATTATTATTTTTTCGGCAGTGTCTTAACAGGTTATGTCTCCCATGCATTATTTGCTTCATACTAATTTTCGGTAATTTTTTAATAATCTTTCGGATTAACGTACTTTATATTTTCTACCAGTTAGAAATGCATTATCGCGAAAATCTGTAGGAAAATCAATAGTAATGTATCTTTCGTTTTGTTTTCCAAGAACTTTTCATGTCATTGTAGGCGTTTTTATTTCATTTTGTGAAGTCCTGATTCCACAGCCTTAGCGTGCATGATATATGTACTTTGATAAAAGTCACTGTCTTCTTGAAAGCAGTGTGAAAACTCTAGATTCAGACTTTTTTTAAAAAATTCGACGGGAGGCTGTTTCTGCCAGAAACAGCCGCCTGGAATTGAGGCGTAGACTTGCTTACCTCACTCAGCTGCTGTCTTTCTGTGACTAGTAGCTGTATGTGACTATTAACTCTATAGACTAGAGTGACTATTAGTCTAGTGTAACTATGTGACTCTATCTATGTAAAGTTCTTCGTGATTTTCACCAACTTTGTGACTAAACCGTAATTACAAATTCTAAAATTAATTTTGCTATCTTCTATGTGTACCTTTCTCTGTTAAATGAAACCAAAACGAACTCTCTATGTTATTTGGTTGCGGAGCTATAAGTGTTTATAAATACCACGAAAAGAGACATAATTTTTTCCTTTCTCGACACACCATTAGACCACTATGGAGAGACGCATGTCTACATCAAAATGAGTGTTTGTGTGTGGTTTTGTCAGTTTCAATGCATTTTCTATCAAGTAAAACTGTTATTTCAAGTTTCGATGCAAATATATTTAACATTGTCATTGTAACCCTTTACACTAAACAACAAAAACAAAACATTTTAATCAAACACTTATAATGTATGTTGGGGCAAAGATTTATCGTTTGCACTAAAAGATGAAAGAACAAGAAGGCATCATTCAGAATTTTTGTTGCTTAGCAAGCAGTATTAGCTAATCAGTTGAGAAATGAATTCTGTTCTAAGGAGATTATTTCTTAAGGATTGGAACTAAAATATGTAAGAAACAGAAAGAGTGTGCTTCCCCTCTATTTTATAGAATGGATGAGTATTCTGATTTGTTCTATAAATCTC
>BGPR01018844.1:0-19350 GCA_013235015.1 Araneus ventricosus | reverse complement strand
TTCAGGAGAAGTTTACCTGTCTATCATCCCAATGCATGTGAAGACGATAACTAAAAAATCTCAACGATTTAGATGCGGTTCCGACCCTTTATTTCCTCACTTATCCATTAATTACCCTTTTTATTTTTGAGTACTTCTTACTGGTATGCCCTCCCCAAACATCCCTTCGCGCAAAGGAATTTTTTTACTAGTAATGCTAAGGTTTTAGGTTAGTTTCAGAGTGCTAGATGACTGCAATTTTGCATGCATTTTCTTGACGAACATTGTCTATGTGTATCTAATTTTTGGACCAAAGGGTTTGAATGTTGTTCGTCTGTGTTAATAGCTCAAAAATGCACCAAAGCTGAATTAATTAGTTCTGTTAACGGCCAGAACTCGCGTACCAAAAACAATGAATCAAAGATCTGAATGCCTGAGATGCACTCTTCATCGCAGTCTTCAAAGGTTTATCCAACGTTGCCATTCATTTTGAAGACAATATTATTTCCAGTGACGCCAGAATTCACAATTTGTCTCTCGAGGAGGTACCTTCTTTTTCCCCATATACTATATGTTATGGTCAGTGTGGATAATCGGTTGATGTGGATAATAACCGGTTAAAGTGGACAATCGATTCTCCACTTTAACATATTATAACATATTCTAACTTATTAACATATCCCTCTGATTACTAAGAGTCCTGAAAATCCGAGTACAGTTGTATACGGAGGTTTGCTTACTAATTCATCTGCGGAATGGATTCGTCCGCCCCTTTTCTCCGCCCTGCTTGTGGTGGGAGATATGAATGGAAGGCCTTTCAACTCTTATCTCTCCCCTAAGGGTCCCTTTAATGACCACTCGCCAACTGCCTTCTCCCCCCTTTCGGAACAGCAATAGGCCGAAATCCGCCCCACTAGTATAGAAGCGCATGGCCGGTTACGGCCGGCTTAGGAGTCAGAGTGTTAACCCGTTGCTATCCACATTAACCGATTATCCACATTGACCATAACATATATACTAACTTACAAAGCTATATTAACAGTCTTAAACCAATCAATGTACAATATTGCTTATCTATATTATGCACACATTTTATCCCTCTATCTACAAAACATATGCATTAACGTATTAATAAAGTTACATAAAAAATGTAATGGAACAAAATAGTAGAAAAGTTTACGCTTGATAGTGGAGTGGAGTCTTCAAATTTTTATAACATCAGCTGTTGGGTAGAATCGATGAAAACACTTTCACGAAAAGAGAATAACAAGATTAGACGGAACTAAGAAGGGAAAAAACAACTCTCGATATGGAACTCCAGGATACTGGGCCAGGAAAGTCAAAGCAAAATCAAATCTCGATATGGAACCTTGATCTTGCATCTCTATTTTTCAATTCATATTATTTACACAAATCTTTCATCAGTATTAACAAAATTGCGATTAATTGTCTGCTTTAACCGTATTAACAAAATTGCAATTAAATGGCTCTCCTTTTTGAAAATGATTCAAATATTTTAATCGTTTCAAACTCGCTAAAACATTGAAATTAGTGAGATGACCCCACCTTGAAACGAATTTAAAAAAATCCTTATATATACAGTGGCTACCAAAATTGAGTATACACTACTCATGTTCTTTAATAAGCGTCTAAAATAGCAACTTAAAATATTTACTTAATATAAATACTTACAGGAATGTTAAAATGTTCATTATAGTATGTATTAAGCAAGGAAATAAAAATGAGGAAATGGTACTAACTTAATTGGCTAAATTTTTATGTTGAATTTCCAAATTTGAGAGTCACAAAATTGAGTATACACTTCATAAAAAATTTCAAACTAGCCACCAGTACTTTTCTTTAAATGAACCAGCGTAATAAATTTGATGCTGCAATGTACCAGAAATTTATATCCATGAGAGAAATTAGTTTATATATATTTTTTTTAATTCTCAAAATTAGCTCTAGAACTGAAACAAGTGTTGATACCCCGAAACTTGTAATTCGAATATCTGAATAAAGCAAATATCGACGTGAAATTGCAAAGAATGCTTGGAGTAGCCGTGGATGCATACAAAAAAATCATCCCAAAATAATAAAAAGTCTAAACTAATAACAAATAAGAGAGTAAGAAAAGGAATTCTCAGTTCGACTACTAAGAGAAACATTTTTCGACAAATACGAAAAAATTCTAAATTGATTGCTATAGAAATTATTACATCGACGCCTACAGCAATAGAACGGAGTGTTTCAGCAAAAACATTTAGAAGGGTGCTCAGGAAAGCTAATTATAATGGAATTGTAGCTATGACAAAACATTTCATTTCCAAAGTCATTAGAGATAAAAGAATTGCCTTTGCTAAAAAGCATATTTCAGTCTATAATGATTCATATAATGCCGACCATTTTATATTTTGTGTGAAACAGACAGAAGCAATCGTCATTGAATGATAATCTTATTTTGAACCTTCAGTTTGTTTGTTAAAAACTTCAAAGCTGAAACAAATTCCTCGTTTATTAATCGGACATCACAATTCTCCCTTCTATTGTTATTATTCCAACAGTTGAATAAAACTCGCACTTGTAAGAAATTATTAACTCCCATTAAAAACATAGCTGCATTTCACTGTATTTAAAATGCATGTGATGTTAACATGTCCAACACAAATTTAGCTGTGTCCCTGGGAATGATTCAGTGTCAAACATACCGTTTTTTTTAGATCACGCTCAGTAAAATGTAAGCATCATAATATCCTTTTTCACTTTTCCCTGTATTTTGATGAAAATAACTCCGCCCGGTGCATGTTTAAAAGCGCGGAGGATTTCCGAATACGTTGCTAAACAATAAACACCTTAGCCTGAGAAAATCGCAGGATGCAGAAGAAAATAGACTTGCTTCCAACCCGTAGAAATCACGGGATACGCAGACAGAGGGTTAAAATTATGTATACGTTAGGGGTGGCGGAAACTGCAGGAAGAACCCTAATGTGAAAAGGTGCAGATTTTCAACAACTGGGAGGCCTTAATGAGAAAACAGGTGACTTTTTTTTATTAGGAAGGTATTTTAATTGATCCAAGGACGCTCAAATTACTAGTTGCGACTCTGACGAGGTGTCAAATTACTTCTAGCCCGCGACGCTCACATTTCATAAGACGGCTCTGAATGTGTGTGCGCGACAATCGAAAAATGCAATGAGCTAGATGAATGAAATTTAGTTAGTGGTTTCAACACCAGTGTTGTACATTCTTGTCAAATTTTGGATTCAATCGTCCAAAGGTGAAAGGAATGCATGCTCGATTCCCTTCACCATAAAATTGTGCACGTAGGCGAGAGAGTCGAGGGGAGAACACTCCCGCCTGGTTGATTTGTTTTACCATTTCTGTGGATCGGAGAAATCTGTCTTTTCAGAAGAATGAAGACAGTGGCGAATCCAGGATTTTGGTCGAGGGGAGGGGGGTGAGGTCATAAAATTTTTTGTATCGACTTGACCTCATGGATTCTGTAAGTCAAAGCACTTGAACTTTACTCATCTAACAATAAGAATCGCATCGGACACTACAATACTTTCGATAATTTAATAAAACGACAATGAAATAACTAGCCAAAAATGTTTTCGACCGCATTAACACTACAAGTGTGAGTAGAATGACTATTAAAGCGAGAAAATTTTCGAGTCTGTTAAGGCAGAAAGCAATGTTGCCATGTTTTCTTTTTGAAAGAAATTAGGAACAAAAATGTGTAGTGATTTGAAAAAAGAAAATCAAGAATTCGGTTTAGCTTCGGGGTGGGAGGAGGGCTGCAGCCCCATAGCACCGCCCTGGATTCGCCACTGAATGAAGACTTCATATTTGAAATGAATCGGAACAAGGGGTTGGTTTTAATATAAAAAAATTACCGAAGTCTTTTGTTTATTTACTCTTAATATTTCTTTATTGATATTGTAACAAAGTGGTCAAATAACAACTATGATTTAGGAGAGCTGTAACGAAACGATGATTTAGGGTTGCAGGTGAAATATAACACAACATTCTTCGACTAGTGTCGGCCATCTGAGGAATGACAATGCTTCTCTGTGCAGGTGTATTCTAACAAAGCTTAGCGAGACAGAGGCACCAAAAGCGTCCGCAGACGCGACGATAATTGCTGGAGACCAGACAAGACCACAGGGTTCTTAAAAAGCTTTGATTGACAATGTCGCCTACATGAAGGGAGCTGGTCAATTGAAAGTAACGAAGCGTGGATTTGATGGACGATGGATAACATTTACCTTTGTAGGAAAAGTGCTAACGAGGGAGACATAAATGTGGGACTTTTTGCAGGTGGTAGAAAGGAATGTCACCTGGCTAATGAGGACCCGGATCAGTACATAAACGGTCGGATTTCGTTTGTCGGGAAGAGTTGAGAGTTGGACTTCACCTACGCTGGTGAGCGTCAAGTTTTGCTTCGAATCGAGACTCGGCAGTACTCCCATCAGGGATTGCGAGTTCTGATATTTACGGATAGACCCGGTCCTCGGGCTCATCTCGTAGGAGTTTACATCGAACTCCGGAACTTAATTGTTTTTCCCAGCGCAGTGCAGGTTGGTTCACGGAATTACTTAACTACTCGACCAAGAGTTACAGTTCCTCCCCTCGAGGTCATTTTTATTCATTTTTTTGTACATAGACATTATAATCTAGAAAATGTCTATTACAAATGTATGTATATAAGTTAGCTGTAAATAAATTCGGAAAGACTACTCATTGTCTGAAAACGCCTCGAATTTCCTCAGCCATCAAACCGCGGCCATCGGCCGTGACGTTACAATATATAGCTTATTAATCATGGACTTATGTGTCAATCAGTGCATTCAAATGTTTATGCTCTCGTTTTGGCAACTAGAAGAGATATGCTAATCATTTTTCATTTTTATACCTCTAAGTGAACATCGGTTATCTTAGCATGAGGTGAAAATTCAAAAATTATTAATAGGTTGAAAGGAAAAAAAAGACGATTCCTTGAAGGATTAATATTAAATTCGCTTTTGTTTCAAATATGTATATTTATACAAATTAATCTTTAAATGAAAGGTTAAAATCTTGTTTCAATTAGACGATAATATTTCCGATTCCTTACTTTTAAACCTTAAATGCCCGATTAAAAATATGATTTCCAAATGTTTTTTGATTTTCATTTCTTGAATACGTCATGGTAAAAATTCTTTAACCCCTTAAGCTTCGTGTCAGTACATCGAATTATCGCATTTTAAACTTATAAACTGAAATTTAATCATTAATTAGCTTTATAATTTGAAACAAAAATTACTTAGCACCCATAAACAGCTCAAGAATTCTATGGCTTTTTAGATGAATGAAAACTACAGGCGTCATTTTATTAGATAGCAAAGAAAATGAAAGTGTTAAGAGATTTAAAAAATAAGTTTTTGCTTGAAGTACGATTTACGGCTAAAAAACAGTTAATTGCCAATCGACAACACTGGGCTTTAGTTGAGAAAAAATACTCTTCGGTAAAATTCTGTAATGTTAAATGCAGATGAATATTAAGAACTGGTAATGAGGGTAAGGAATTTCCTTCAACATTGTAGAATGCAATGGGGTATTCTCAAGCGTACAAACAAAGCAAAGAAGATGCAGCCTCAAGTGAAGAACGTCATTTATATTTTTTATCAGCACTCGGGCTGCTATCTAAGTGTAGTAAATTGATTTAATAACATTTTCAGTTTGCATTCTATTGTCAATAAACAGGATTAGAGCTTCGGTTTCATTCTCAATATCTTCGAAGACAAAATTAGGAAACATGGGACATTTAGGAGTTAAAAAGCGGGTTTGGAGACGATGCAATCGGAAATACACAGACTGCTGTGAACGGAGCTTGAAAGATCGCCTCGATTCTTTCAAACATCCTTGACATAATTGTATTTTTAGGTGTTTTTTAAAATTAAATTCTCTGTGCTGATTATGCTCATTGAACTGTTTATTTATTCCGTATTATTATCTAACCGTTACTGTTACTTTCGGTCTTTCAGTTTATTTTCCGCAATTATCATCCTCAATTTCAAAACCATAAAAAATTTATTTAACTTCCACCTGAGATTAGATACTTCTTGCCAGTATAGAGCCACAACTTTCTTTCATACTAAGATCAGAATATAGTCGGAAGAATACTCTGGACAAGAATGACTCTCGAGTCAACTGCACCCTCCATCTGGCTGTGTTACGCAAGGGTGGGTGACTACATTCATTACAAAAACTTCGGAATTGTCTTAAGGACATATAACTAAACTTAAATCATCGTTACTCTGTAACTAATCAATTGACTCGTAGACTACGAATTAAAAACACGTACATATTTATATTTCCTTTAATTTATTTCAAACTAATTAGTGTAGCTTAAGAAAAGTATTATCGTATTTCATTTTAAAAATAGAAAAGGGGTGAAAATTAGCGTTTGCACCAAAGTAAGAAATGCACAGTCGAGCTTATCGCTTTCGGGTGACTCATTTCACTAATTATGACGGTATTGTGAGTGAGGTGGTGTGAACGCAATGGGAGCATCTCGAATGAGCAAAACTGGGAACGGTCGGTATTCTATTAGACAAATGCTTAGTTATCTAGGTTTTAATGTTTCTGAAAAAATCTTCAACACAGTCCACCGTGTGATAGAGAAGTTTCTTTCCCAAGAGTGGCTTTTGCTTATTAAATTGTGCGACATTTTGACATTCTTTTCTATAATATTAAGCAAACTTCCGTTTTCTTTTCTTTCAGAGCTCCAGAGAAGATGTTGCTCATTATTCCTACAACGATGCTTTATTCTGATGTTCCAGTTTTTCCTATTAATTAATGAATAACTTCAAAATTCATAACCTTACATTTTCTTCAATATGCAAGTTATGTCTGTAACGAAATGTGTCAATAAAGATATTCAAGATAAGAAATGCTATTTTTTGCACCAATTATTTGTTTCTTTCGCAGACTTGTTTCAGAGTTTTTACACGATTTTATTAATCTTGACTCGTTATCTGTGTGTAAAGATGGAATTTTTTAATTGATTTTTCATTTAAAAATTGAATTGATTTGAAAAGATTGATTTGAAATTCCGTCAATGAATTTTTACAATTGAATTTGACAACGCAGTATTTTAATACTATAACCAGAATGTAATCATGAAGTAATCGCTTAATTTTATTAAAATTTGAATCAATGCTGGAGACGCCAACTACTAGTGAAAATGAGGTGAATTAAATGCAAGATTCCGGAATAAGTTCTATTTAAGACTGAAAAAAGTAGAAAATAGTAAAAATAAAAATAATTAAAACCCACTTTTATTACTGTACAAAAGTGTGAAAATTATTTTTTTTTATCAAAAGTCTGGTGGCCAAAGCAAACGCCGTAAAAGAGAGAGTCGCTTGAAAAAATACGATAAGGAAATTAAGCCATAATGAATATCTATAGAAAGTTCTTATAAATTAGTCATCAGTCGAGCTCAATAAAATTGCTAACATGTTCGGGCGCAACTCATTTGTGATATTAAAAGTCAGACTTTTGCTTAGACTGAAGGAAAATTTCGTCAAACTCAATTGTTCGGCGATACAAAGCTCTATTAGCGTTTTGAAATAACTTTTTTGCAATTTCAACTGAATAATGTCCAGGAATTCAGTAGTGAGTTGAGGTTTGTTTTCTAGTAAGGTTTCTTAGCAATGAAAACTTTTTTCGATGAGAGGTTGAAATAATTCGACATTTTTGATAAAATATATCGGAAAAAACGATCAGTATCATTGAATTAGGGGCTTTGACGACCGATTTTGGCGTATAACGGACCGCTCGTGAATATCCAGCCAGTGGCAAATTTAGCCATTGAACCGTTCCGTGCAAAAGCAAAAAATTACGCGCCTATAGACTACAATATAAGCATTCTAGAAAAAGATATATGGTCTTTTTTACATTTTTTAAAGAACGTCCAATAAACAACAGTGTAAATCAGTAATTGAAAAAAAATACTTATAATTTTTCACTTAATACTTCTTTTAAAACATAATTTACAGGAGTATAATTCAGACGAATTTTTTTAACGAACTTTTTAGTCAAGAGAATTCTCTATATAATTCAGAAGCATCTAAACAGCTACTCAGTTCATATTCAATTCCTAATATAGTGAGGTCTGACAATCTTGTTTGAGGTATTTTTCACAAATAGTTCTTGATTATTTTTAGTTTGTAAAAACTACGTTTCCCTGATGCAACAGTTATTGGAAGAGTTAGTAAAATTCTTAGAGCAATGCTCAAGTTTGGAGCAAAATTCACACAAATATTTTCTTTATATATATATAGATTACTGTAGTAGTGCCTTGAAAGTTTTGTGCACATTAGAACATGCAATTAAATTGTTTTATTGTTTTTTTAGAATTTTTTCAGAAACTTTTCTAATTAATTCAGAAACTCAGTTGCGATTTTTTTTCTCAATTTGTTTTGTCAATTTTGCGCCAAAAGATTTTTTTACTCCGTGCCGGGGCACGGACTAACGGAGTGTTCGTCCGGACCTGGTACAGCTTAAGAGACGAACAGTCAGACAGATAGACGAAGAACTACTCTAGAAGTGTGTTTTTCGGACTCGAGAAAGCCTAAAACATGGAGCTTTATCGAAATCGCGAGATCGAATCTAGACTATTGCCATAATTTCTGTCTGTATATATTAACGTTCGGTCAGGTGCAATACAGATGCTAACACGTTCCGGCGTAACTCATCTGTGAGATCAAAAGTTAAATTCTAGCCACCAGCGTCTGTTGACTCTAAACCCTATGGGTGAGTTGGTGAACGTGGATTGTGGGCACCACACCAGCGGGAGAACGTATGATTTAACGTGCAACAGGGGCAAGTCACGACTGATCTTCAGTGGATTCGTGTCTAGAATCTGGTACCCTCCGGCTCTGAGGCCGACACCTTACCACTAGGCCACCGCGGCCTGTGTGTGGTAGGGAGCCAGGAAGCGATTCTAGGTCCCTCACCTTTTTCGGTAAAACCCGCACTTAGGCGCAAAAAAAAAAAAAAAATATGGATGCTTCATCTCGCAGATTAGATGCACCCGATCGAAGGTTAAAATACATTATGATTACGATTAAAATTTCAGTTTAGTTCAGTTACATTAACGTCCCGATTTGAAGTTACTCGAGGCTCGTGCCGATGATTTACAATCCCTCGCGCTGTACTTTATTAATCATGTGCATATTAATTATGTGTTCACTCTGTACATTATAAATGAAACCAAAGCAAAACTCAAAGAATTTTCAAGTTTAAGATATGTAAACTTTCGCACTGTATTATGCATCACACTCACAAAAAGTAGAATAGCAGTTCATAGAATTTTTTCTCCTTTTTGCTTTAAAAGGACTGAAAAATAAAATGCCTACTGGAATTCATTTCTTCCCAGTGCCTTCTAGGTTAAAAATTGACAAAGACGCCGATGAATTTGGAAGTCAACAGCAATGAGCACGTTTTTGACCTTCAAAATATCAGCACAATGAACCAAAGCCAAGATCCAAAAAAGTAATTTTATCCCTTTAGTGCAGGCGCCAAAGGGAATTGAATGTGCAAAATGTGAGGACCGGCAACTATGCTCAGATTTTTACACAGGAGACCTTAAATAACACAAAAGAAAATAAAAGCGCATGTCGCCGGCAGCTGTATTGGTAAATTTCCCCTCCACCCCCGGTCATCATTAATGGCTTTGCATCTTTAAACGGCATGGTATTTTTTCACCCCGTCATCGTATTTGACTTTAACCAGCGGGAGTTGTCTCCCCTAAACTTTCTCGTACACTTCACGAAAAAGGTGCTGTTTCCCCTCCCCCCGAGTGGATAAAAAAAATTTGAAACTACTGTAACCCAGAATCCAATGACTATCAGAAAGCGTTTCATTATAGATTGTAGTGATTGTAAAATATTTAGGTAAAGAACCAAATTCAAAGAGATGCGTAGCGATTAAAACGCATCTATCACACACTGCTTCCACACTTGCCGGCTCAAGGACAAAGTGACGTAATTCGCTCAAAAGCTTCCGCGTGCACAGAGATTGCTACCAGTACGCATACGCATGGAGAACCGGATTAAAAAATCAATTATGCAATTTGAACGCCTTCTTTTGAACCGATTGACACAAAAATTGGACACAAATCTACAATTAAGGTATGAAGGCAACATACCAAATTTCATATATCTAAGTCATTATCTTAAAGAGTTAATTGTGTTCACAAGTTTGCGATTATAGAGACCGACAGACAGTCAACCCTGTGACGTATTTGGTCCAAACTTTTATACGGACCTACATTCATGATGATAAAATTGTGTACCAAATTTTATCCATCTAGCTATTCAAGTTTTTGAGTTATAGTGTCCACATTAACGTGGACAGACAGGCAGACTTCCCTTAGACTGATTTTGTCGAATAAAATATGAATGCTTCATCTCACAGATTAGATGCGCCCGATCGAAGGTTAAAATACATTATGAATACGATTAAAATTCTAGTTTAATTTAGTTTAGTTTAGTTACGTCAACGTCCCGATTTAAAGCTACGCGAGGCTCGTGCCGATGGTTTACAATCACTCGATCTGTACTTTATTAATCTTGTGCATATTAATTACTTGTTTACTCTGTACATTATAAATGAATGCAAATGTATTTGCAAGACTCAAAGAATTTTGAAGTTTAACCCTAAGATATGTAAACTTTCGCGTTGGATTGTGCATCACACACGTAAAAACTAGAATAGCAGTTCATAGGTCTTTCTTTGCTTTTTGCTTTCAAAGAACTGGAAAATAAAATGCATACTGGAATCCATTTTAGTCCAGTCAACGAAGGAAAAATAGAAAAAGAAAATGGTTTTGTTTTGAAATTTGGCACAGTTGTTGGGGGTAGTGTCCTAAACGACATACTAAAAGTCCCCGCTGGTGGGGGTGCGCGGGGGTACAGGGGGGAGGGTTAAAGGGGACGTTTTCAGTCTTTCTTAAATATTTCGAAAACTATGGGTTCTATCAAAAGAAACTCAATTATAAATTAAACGACATGAAATTTCCTATAAAAAAGTCATACTTTATTTTTGTATCATCAATATTTTATAAGATGTAGGGAGATTTAAACGTTAATATTTCTAAAATTCCTTATTAAAATGGTAAAATCGATTAAAAGTGCTGAATCAACTTCCATCATAATAACCTCATGCCTATATAATAATTATACAAGGATAGTATTGCATGTGTAGGAGAGGGGAAGGGGTGAAAAACCCATTTGATTTACAATTATGCTCCCTTCCTCCCCTCACATCCGTTCCCCTTCACAAATTTCCTTCTACTCGTAGTCCATCCAACGAATTGTAAATTTTTTAAAAAAAGTTGCTCTTACGGAATTCGGCACAGTTGTTGGGGAGAGTGCCCTAAACGACATAATGAAAGTCCCCGCTGGTGGAGGGTGCACATGGGTATAAGGGGTTGAAATGGGGGATTTCTCAGTTTTTCTTAAATATCTCGAAAACTATGAATCCTAGCTAGAAAAGCTTAATTATAAAGTTAAACTACATTACATTTCCTACAAAACTAGTCCTAAATGTTTTGTAGAATGAAATTTTTGAAGATACAAGGGGGTTTAAAAGCGAATATTTCAAAAATTTCTTATTGTAATGGTTAAATCAATTAAAAGTTCTGAAGCAACAACCCTAAGAAAGACCTCATGCCTATACAATAATTATACAAGGGTAGTATTGTATGTGTCGAGAGTAGTGGCCGTATCAGAGGAAGAGGGGGGGCGACAAACCTATTTGATAAACAGTCGTGTTCCCTTCCTCCCCTCACGTCTGTTCTCCTCCACTAGATCAATTTACTCAGTCTTTTGGTTCTGTTAACGCTCTAAATGAGTGTATTTAGACAGTATAATCTAAATCTACATATCTATTTTGAATTTAACTTAAAATTTCGCAACCAGTCTGTCACAGTTCGACAGAAACATTTTCTTCCCATTGAAGAAATAAAACCAGGTACGTTCAATTACTAACACAGAAAATGGCTGCTAAAGGAACTGAATTTAGAGTCGCTACAGGGGACGCTGATACTTATATTGCGAGATCGGGGTTAGAGAAAGTAACTTCTCATCCCAAGGGAAAGACGTAGACCGAGTCGTGTTACTGATTGCTTTGGCACCACCAGAAAGTAACATAAATTTTACTGAGCCTGGCAAGGGAAAAGTAGAAGCTAAATGAATTTTTACAAGAAAGCTGCAGAGAGAACTTTCTTTTGCCCAAACCATACTCCTTCTTCATGCATTCCGTGACTGCGACATTACACCAGATATTTATAGCAAAAGCAAAGCACTACAGTTACATTGTTCAAAAATCAACTAAATCCGCTAAAAAAACATTGCTGGCATCTTTTATAACCCCTCATCAACACCAGATGCTATCTCACAAACCGGTGAGAAGATGTTTCTAGCCATATAAAAAGCCCCTACTGATGAACATAATTTGAATACCCGTAGATATGCAGCTTTTCTGAAATAATCAACCAAGATCAGAGCTGATCTTTCCTCAATTCCTCCAACCAAAGGAGCGGCGGAGCAACACACGTTTAGCAATCTGTTTCTGTTTTGGCACCTTTAATGGTACCTGTACCAAAGGTTCACCTCTGGAAGAAGAGGATGCGTTCGAACTTAATCATATACTAGAAAAACATGGTGAAATTTAATTACGAGCAAGTGTAAAAATGGGTTATGCGCATTTTTGTGTATGTATGTATGTATATATATATATATATATATATATATATAATCTAAATCCAAATAAAACCAGTATACAAACATACAGAAATAAACAAGAATTAAATCCTATATCATATATATATGACATTTTCAACCACTTATTGTAATCATGTACTTTTTCAAACTGCTATAATATTCTAAACTATTCATCCTAAGAACAATGTTCAGGACTTTTTTATAGGCGATTTAATTTAGTTTAATTTTATACTTACGTTTTTTTCGGTAGGATCCATAGTTTTCGAGATATTTAAGAAAAACTGAGAAATCCCCCCGTACCCTCTGAACACCCTCCACCAGCGGGGACTTTTAGTATGTCGTTTAGAACACTCTCCCCAACAACTGTGCCGAAATCCGAATTTCAAAACTACACCTTTTTATATAAATTTACAATTCGTTGACTTGGACTGAGAGTAGAAGGAAACTTGTGAGGGGAGGAAGGGAGCATAATTGTTCATCAAATGGGTTTGTAATCCCCCCCCCGCCTCTTCGTCACATGCAATACTACCCTTGTATAATTATTGTATAGCCATGGGGTTATTATGAGGGTTGTTGATTCAGCACTTTTAATCGATTTTACCATTACAATAAGGAATTTTTGAAATATTAACTTTCAAATCCCCCTGTATCTTCTAAAATATTGATGATACAACAATAAAGTAGAACTTTTTGTGCAGGAACTTGCATGTAGTTTAATTTTGTAATTGATTGTTTTTTTTTATAGAACCCATAGTTTTCGAGATATTTAAGAAAAACTGAAAAAGCCCCCCTTTAAACTCCCTCTGTACCCGCCCGTGCACCCCCTACCGGCGGAGACTTATAGTATGTCGTTTAGGACACTACCACCAACAACTGTGCCAAATTCCAAAATTACACCATTTTTTTTTTCTATTCGTCGATTTTTGGCCTTCGTTGACTGGACTAACTTGTTCAGTATGATGGAAGAATGTGTTAAAGGGCTACGATATATGAGGGCCTGTTTTTTTCAACCTCCAATGGGCCATAAAAAACAATGAACAGATAAATATTAGCTATTGGACTGATTTCTTGTGAGAACAATATGAATTAAAAAATTTCTCTACAAATGACGTTTGTTTTTCTATAAAAAAAAAAGAAAACCGGTTATTTCAAAAACCGGTTGTTTCGAGCGATTATAACCGCCAGGTTGAATCGAAAGTGAAAAAACCTGAATAACCGAAAACTGATTATTTTCTCAATAATCGCCAACCCTAAACCGTACTACACTGTATGACCAAAAGTCTGTGAAGGTTTATTTGTTTGCTGTGAACTCTCTAATGTTCGTTTGATTTTAACCCTTTATCTACTGACGGTACTTTAAAGTACTGCTTTAATCACGTTCATACCTTCTCAATATGGCCGTTTTTACTGACAGTATTAACAAGAACACGGAGGATGGAGTTTCAATAGCAGTAAATGTCAGCTGAAGGCAGAAAGTAAAATTTTTCAATTATTAATTAAATTAATTAAGTAATTTTAATTAATTAAAAAAGTGTTATCCTCATTCCCAGGGTTATTCTACATACAAAAATTATTTAATGATTAAAAAACAAAATTAAAAAGTTGCTAGTAGGTAAATTCAGTAAATAAAGGGTTAAGCCATCCTTATTTGATAATCATTGTAGTTATAAAAACTATATTTAGTCCACTTATTGCACGTTTACTAAGGATTTATACCCTATCAAACAATAAAGATTTAGACCAATATTACGTGGTTCTATTTCGTTTTTTATAACATCTGCACTCGGGGTAAAACCGGGTACTCCACGTGGCGTAAAACCGTGGCAGTCAGTAATGATGATTCCTCCGATGAAGACGATAAAAATACATCAAATGTTGATTGTTTATATTTTAATGATGTACTTTCTAATTTAAATAAATGAAAAAGGTTAATCCAATGTAGAAACTGTCTTAGCTGGGCCAACGAAAGTTGCAGAAGACAACTGCTTTACATGTGAATTTTGTAACTAATATTCTTGAATTGTCATACAAAGTAAAAATGCCTGCTACTTTTCCTCTGAAATTCGAGTTTTCCTAATTTTCCATAGAGTTAATGTGTACCCGATTTTACCCCACTAGTGTGGTAAAACGGATGGTATGACTTTTTTAATAAAAATATCATTAGTAAAAAAAGCAGTAAAACTATGACTATTCCTTGAAAGATATATTGTACTCCAATAAATATTTTAATAAAATTTGACCATCTCTGTTCCGAATAGTTTAGCTGCAACAGGCTTTCGAGTCTTAGGTACCGGGTTTTACCCCACTTTCCCCCATTAATATTTGCCCCATCGAGGACAGGAAAATTTCACTAGTTATCGGACATAAACTTTAAGTAGATCGTTTCTGGACTACAAATAATCGACAATATCTTCACAATTAATTTTGTCTCTGAAAATAAATTCATTAACCCTCTTACTGAATAATTGTTTTAAAATCGCTATTTAGATGACGTTCGAAAACCTCTTCAAATACCCTTGAACCAATCGAATTGTTATGTGCAAGCCTTTATCAGTGTAATACGATTCGATGCTCTAATAGCACTGCGTAAACACATCAGCTTTCTAGATTCACAGGACGCAGAAAAAAATAGAATTTCTTCCTACCCGCGGAAAACGCGGAATAAGCAGTCATAGGGTTAAATATGGCTTTGCATTAAAAAAAATAACTTTTAATGCTAAACTACGTAATCGTGGCTTTTGTGATGAACCTTTATTTCAGCTACTCTTCTTTTATGAAATAAATATCATGCAAAATTTCTCTTCTATAAAGCAAAAAAACCCATTAATTTTAATAATGCCAATAATTTACAGTAAAGTATAACAATTTATTCGTAATAACAATTTTATTCTAATTAAAAACACTCTACAAACTTTTGTTTATTACCCAATTAGTTCTGAACTTTTTGTTTGAAGGCCAGTCAACTTCAACAACATCTGAATTGAACTGTCCTTAGCGCTTGAGGCGTCATCAGTTATCAAACTTAAAAATAGGCACTTCAGAATAACCTTACTTCTGAACTGCCTGGAAGACGCATGGATTTTTCATGAACCCCTTTTTCTGATGTGAATTTCAAGAATGACTCATTATTTAGTCTTACCCTTCGCCATGGAATGGTAAATCTGAATTTTTAAACGCCTTCTCTGCTTAATTTTGGTTCTTATCAATCACTCGGCAAAATCCGTAATGAGAAACTGAAGCTTAAAAGAAATATAATGGACTCACTTCTTTGAAGAATGAAGTAAAAAGAATCTTTTTCCTTTACGCTCCATTCCGATGCATTAGGTTTTTATCTATATTTATAAGATGAAATTTTATTTTTGATAGAAAACAAATACAAGGTGTCCGAAAAAAATCTTGTCGGCAAGCTGAACGAGTAGGTAGATTGCTTATTGTCTAGTTTAAGGCAAATTTTACTTCTGATGCAAGACTGTGCGTGGCTTCGTGACAAGTTTTTGCCATGTGTCTGTTCTCGAATGGCCCCCATTTTGAGCACTTTAATTAACTGTACATTTGTAGGAAGATCGCATTAAATTTATTGCACGCTCTCATTAAACCAGTGATATGTATAGAGAAAGGTTAATTAGCCATGTTTAGTAAATTTTCATAAAAATAGATGGCAGCACGAACCTGTCGCGTGTAGATTATGTAACAACTTCTTCGACTGCTCGTGTGCGTATGTTGGAAGGGTTAACTTGCTTCCAAGGGGTGCTTAACTGTTATCGGACGATTCCTGACACTCGAGGGGAAGAGACGTGTCTTCGATTCAAGCGCGAGCAGTGTGGAGATGGTCTGGTGTAATGGCATTTGGTAACTTTTTCCTAACTCTAAATCAACTCTTAAATCTCATCTGTTAATAACTTCATTTCATGTAATTACTGTAAATATTAGTAATGCCTTAATAAATCTAATTAGTTTTTTTACTAACGAGTAATCATTTTAGTCACTAAATCCCCTAGACCAGTGGTTCCCAACCCATGGGCCGCGGCTCACTTGTGAGCCTCGGATAGCGTATTAGTGGGCCGCGAAACGCTTCAATAGTTTTCTCTAGTTTTCTTGCTTTATAAAACAATATATTTTTATTCCTTTTATAGTAAGCTTCACTAAATATTAGCATATAATATACAGGGTGCTCGAGAATTGTTGGACAAATTTTAAAAATTATTAATAAAAAATCCCAAGAACGTTAGAATTACATTTTTTTAAATGAGTGCATTTGAAAAAGATGTTTTTAGCTAGGAAAATCGCCGTTACGGTTGTCTGGGTGGCCTTCAATTATTGAAAATCTCCCATTTTGGAGAGCCATTATCTGAGAAATTATTAAAGCTAGAAGAAATATAAAAGCATGTATTTGTAGGAAATTTTATGCTCTTTAATTTGTTACTCTCACGTATTATGAAAATTGAATATTTTTCGAAATAGTCAAGAAAAACTTGAAAAGGAAAACAGAAAGCGCGCATCGTTCTACCGAATGGTAGCCATTGCGTACATTCAATCTGCTCTAGCGAAATTTAGAACGCTGTCAACCGCGATACCTATCTGAAAAAAATCTTTATTAATTGCCTCATTTAAAAATCCAGTTGTAATATTAATAGAATTTTATTACTTTAGAAATATGTCCCAGATTCTTAGTACCCTGTATATACTATATTATATGTTTGTATTTTTACTTATATTTAGTCAGGGGCCTCAAAATAATTTTTCAGAACAGGTGGTCCGCAAAACCAGGAAATGGTTGGGAACCGCTACCCTAGACTACCGTTCAGCGCCTAACAAAGAGACCCCTCTGCAGTGATATACACAGCTGTTTCTGATTTACAGAAACTTAAAATGTTTTTCATTTGTTACTTATAAAGCGAAGAAAGAAAAATAAGTTTATCTACATTTTTATATTACAAATTTTTCATATTTTTATTATCCAAGTTATATTCTATACCTAATTGTATCAGTGCACAAAAAAGTTTAAAATAGAGCAAAGATATATCACATTTTCAATGATTAGAAAAAATTAGTAAATCTAATGGTGACTTTTGGTCAAGTTTCTAGATTTCAGGTGATTCTATAACATTTGAAGAAGCATTTTTGTCATGCTAAGACTAGACATTAAAAAGTCACAGAGAATTTCATTCATTGAGATTTCATTAAATAAAACAAACGACAACATGAAAAACTATTTATTTATTAAAAAATATAAGAGATTACTTTTGAGGAAAAGCACCCGTTTTTTTCCAATTCTCCACAGTCAAGGGCCCACTGGAAGATATTAGGAATGCTCACGTAAGATATGGACGATAAACACCTCGTTTTTCACCTCACCAATGTAGCCCACTGGAAGATATTATGTAATTCTCATGAAGTATATGGACGAATAACTACTCGTGTATTGGCACCTCCCAGTCCTCAGCCCAAAAGAGAAGATATTGGATGCGTCACGAAGGATTGGACGATAAACACCTGTTTATTTCACCTCCACCAGTCCATACCATCCGAAGATATTAGTGAATGCTCACGAAAGGAAGATAAACATCGTTTACTTTACCTCCACAGATCCTCAGTCCAGAAAAAATATTGGTTGAATGCTCACGAAGCATATGGACTGATAAACCTCGTTTGTTTCACCTCACCAATGCTCAGCCCACTGGAGATATTGTCGAATTCTCACAAGAATATATGGACGCATAACACCTGTTTACTCTTTACCTCCACGAGTCCTCACAGTTAACTGGTGATATTGGTGAATGCTCTCATGTTGGACGATAAATAACCAGTTTATTTTACCCCTCCACCAGTCCTCAGCCCACATGAAGATATGTTTTATGCCGAAGTATAGTGCGGACGAATAACAACACCGTGTATTTCACCTCCACCAGTCCTCAATGGATTGAAGATATTGGTGAATGCTCACGAAGGATATGAGAAACACCGAGTTTATTTCACCTCCAATTGTAGTCCTCAGCCCACTAAAGATATCGGCGGATGCTCACGAATGATATGCATCGATAAACACCTCGTGTATTTCACTTCCACAATTTTCAGGCCATTTCAAGATATTAGTGAATGTTCACGAAGGATATGGATGATAAACATCTCGTGTATTTCCCTCCACCAGCTCAGCCCACTTGAAGATATTTTATATGTCGTGAACTTTATGGAAGAATAACATCTCGTGTATTTCACTCACCAGTTCCTCAGCCCACTGGAAGTTTTTAAATGCTCACGAAGGATTGGACGATAAACAGATCTTTGTCTATTTCCCCACCTCCACCTGGGTCCACATCCCACTGGAAGATATTAGTGAATGCTACGAAGCATATGGACGATGTTATTTCCGATTTATTGCACCCCCACCCAGCCTTACTGGAAGATATTAGTGAATGCTCACGAAGGATATGGACGATAAATAACTAGTTTATTCTCTACCTCCACCAGTCCTCACCACCCAAGATATGTTTTATGCTCACGAAGTATATGGACGAATAACACCTCGTGTATTTACCTCCACCAGTCCTCAAAGCGGATTGGAAGATAAGCAATACGTAACTGAACCAAAGTACATCAA